>JAPYYV010001186.1:0-56464 GCA_030522625.1 Copidosoma aretas
ATTGATTTTTAACGTCTATCAAAAAGCGGTTCTTACTAAAATCAGTACATAGTGCAGTTATTATGACCATTAGCACCTTCTTATCCCCTCAGTATAGCTCTCTGCCATTGCAAACACTGTTTCGCTAAAGATCTAAAGATGCCGTAAGCATATTATAAGATCCCGACTGTACTCAAGTGGAGACGAGACGAGACAGGATCTTAATCTGGTCTCGGGATTCTTTGATCGAGACGATCTCGCCAGTTTAGTGACAGTAAAATAATTACGTAGCATATAGTTTATTTACTTGATGAACAATATTAATTCCAAGTGAGCCGTTTAGGTCACTGGGGACAAATTACAAAGAGAAGTTAAGCGAAGCGAGCGTATTAGGTCACTGGAGATTGATAGCTTGGGATTTAGTTTATTCACCTAAATAATAACAGATAAGCCAAGCCAGCCGATTGGGTAACTGGGTATTAATTGCTTGGCATATAGTTTGTTTACTTGAGAGACTATATTTACGCCAAGTAAGCTGTTTGAGTCTCTGGGGATTAATTATATGGCATTTAGTTTATTATTTAATTATTCAGAAGTTAAGCCAAGCGTGCCTGTAGGGTCAAGTTAGATTCATTGATTGGGATTTATTTTAGTTATTTATTTAACAAAAGATAAGCTAAGCGAGCCTATTGGTCACGTGAGATTGATTGCTTGGGATTTAGTTTATTTAATTATCAAACATATGTTAAGCCAAGCGAGTCGATTGGGTGACTGGAAATCAATTACTTGGCATGTAGTTTATTTACTTAAAAAATAATATTTATGCAAAGTGAGCCGTCTGGGTATCTGGGGATTGATTACATTGCATTTGGCTTATTTTTTAATAAACAGAAGTAAAGGCTAGCGAGACTATTGGGTAACTGGAAATCAATTACTTGCCATGTAGTTTATTTGCTTGAAAAAAAATATTTATGCCAAGTGAGCCGTCTGGGTATCTGGGTATCGATTACATTGCATTTGGTTTATTTTTCAATAAATAGAAGTTAAGCCAAGCTAGCTTATTAGGTCACTGGAGATTGATTGCTTGGGATTTAGTTTATTCATCTAATTAAAAACCGGCAAGCCAAGCGAGCCGGTTGGGTAAGTGGGGATTAATTTCTTGGCATATAAATTATGTAATTACCAAACTTATTTGAAGCAAAGAAAGTTGATTGGTTAATGGGGTACTAAATGCTTGAGATTTAGACTATATAATCAAGAACCACAAAAAAATTATCTCATCTTTCATTAATTTTTCTACAGGTATTTTTATATAAATTTATTTTGTGTGGACAAATAAACCCCAAATGATCCCTTTGTACGAAGGATGCTGAGCACACGCAGCCCTTTTATTGCTCTTGGCCTGGTCGGCTAAATCGTGTCAGTCTGTCTGGGACGAGATGTTGATGACCTTACCGATTCTCATGACTCATAACTATCATCCGCAATTGTAGGAAATCGTACAGTGGTTTTCAGTGGATCTCTCGCTCGCCGAAAACACATGCAAAATTAATAGTGATGTATTAGAAAAGTTTTTAGTAAAGCTCAAGATCATTTTGTAATTTTGTACCTGTATCCACGACTAGACACCATTATTTTTTGTTTCTATATAATAGCGGGAAGGAGGAGATCTTCTAAAGACGCTTCTGCGTAGACAAAGCTACTGTCGGAGGTGGTGTCGGATTCACACTGGTGTATAATACAATGACATTACGATAGTTAATGACTATTGGGTGCGTACCGACGAAAACTATGCTCCCCATGGAAGAGCCAGTCGTTGGGCTATTGCTCTAATATAGATGTTGAAACAAGATCTATAGAAGAGATATAAGCAGAGAAGTAGTGGAAGATGAAAAATTTACGGCAAAGTTCAATGACCGACTAAGAGACCAAGGTAGGAATCTGGTCGGTACTCTACCGCATTGAGTTGCAACTTGGAATATTGAGGTATTAAAACAGCCTCAGGTCGAAGCGGAGGGAGAGAAACACATCCCGGTCAGGCATCAGACTTATGAGCTAAAATAATTCACTCATAGGCTTTTAGCCCAGCCGCGCCGATTGTTGCGGGGCTAAAAACGATTTCACCGGATAAACTGACCCAGGTTTTGCCCCCCCCCCTCCTGCCCCCGAAGAGACTCGCCGGCGATCCATCGGTCCGGTTGATGAGCTGTTTACTCCCTCGACGTGGATTGCCAAGGTTAAACATAAATAAGTTTTAGGAGAAGCAATATATGTCAGAACTTATACGATCCGTTAGCTGCAACATATTTTAGGATTGTTACAGTTATTAGGTGAAGTGACATACATCTTAGGCGAAATGTCATGCGTGAAAATTTATAAGGACCGTTAGCTGAAAAAAATTTTGAGTTAGGCAAAACATCCTGAATATTAGGCGAAGTGACAAATTTTAGGTAAAATGTCAAAAATTAGGCGATATGTCATGAATTAGGCGGTTTGATAATTAGGCGAAATATCATCGTCCCCTCTCGTGCCGTCACGACCCCAGCTTTTGGCCGCCAGGCCCTTACAACTTGTTGACTTCGAGCAGGCACGCAGCCTTCATAAGTCATATGACATATACCTAGGACATTATCATCAATTTTTCGACCCTATCTACTAATATGGCTTACACTTAATTATCATATAACGCAGTCGCTTATTGATAAATAAATGAAAAAATTTGAAAACTCAACGACTTAGTGCGCTTGTTGATTAATACATAAATAGATTTTAATTTTGGTAACGAATAATCTATAAACTTATAACTAAGTGTGCTTTAGACTAAATATATGAATTATTGGTCTTCAAATGATTTATAACCTTTAAATCAAGACTGCCTATCGATTAATACATAACAAAATAATTTATTAATGATGTATAGCCTATAAACTTTTAACCTGGCTCACTTTTCAATTGATAAATAAGTTAATGAAATCATACTAATAAGGAACCTCTAGGCTAATAACCTTGAGCGATTGTTGGTAAATGAAGAAAACTAAGTCTTAACCCTAATTACCGATCGCCTTTGTTGATTCATAAATTGATAATATATAATAAAGAATCTTTATTTAAATAAATTATTGTGCTTCTTAAGTCAGTATATAATAATAGTAATTAGATGAAGTACAATAACCTCTAAATACTTAATTAAAACAATTAAAATCATTTAAATACAAAAGTAGCTGACATCAAGCCATACTATGCCTTGTGTATTTGTTTCAATTTTAGACATATATTCTGAACTCTAAAAGATAAATCTAGTAGCCCAGAGTTATGCTACTTTTATCGCATATTTGTTACTTAGACGATATGGCGTATTTAAAAAAAAAAAAAATCCCTCTTACGGCTAGGACATCTTGATTATCTACTTACGAGGCTAAAGATTAGAATTTAAAAGAATAAACAAAATTACAACAAATGCTAATTCACCTTGCTTATTTTTTATTCTCCAGATTACCTTTAGCTTTATTAGTCAAATTAAGGTACTAACTTTTGGCTGCTTATGATACATTAGTAGGTAAAAACCAAGCAAACGAAAAGTAAATTTGTTTTTTTCATTTTTAGGCATGATCGTTATACCGACGGAGTGCCTTGTGTTCTCGCCCACGAAAATAAGTGGTCGAGGTTTTACCGGGGTTTCGATATGTAATATTAACTTACTCAAGCCCAACTTGCAGCATTTTACTCGTCTGTGTGTAGAGAAGGTCCAGTTTTAATTGAAGCAATATCGGCCCACTACTTTTAAAATGCAAGCTCGTTAACTGATACTGTATAACTTTTTTATAGAAAGAAAATTTTTTGAGTGTCATGGAAAACAGCGCAAGTAATAAATTAATCAGGGCTACAAAGCGATTTTAAACAATTTTCTACATGTGTACTATACTTGTACAAATTTTTAGAGTTGCAGGAAACATGTATTCTGAATGCTAACTGCTTGAAGATTAGTCTCAGTGGCAGGCTCCGGATGGCCATAAAAATGGTTGATTGGTGTTTTTCTGTTATTTGACAAATTGTCAATCGATCATCATGATTCTAGCAACAAATGTTTGTCTTCTCAAGTAGCACCAACAATTCTATTTCCAGCTTGATCGGCCAACTTGTTTTGAGATGCCAGCACTTGGACTGACTGGCAGTAAATAAAATTTCATCTTCAAAGGCAAATTTTTATGTGTCATGTAAATCAGCGCAATTAATAAATAATCAATGCTGAAAATCATTTTTTTAAATGTTCTAGATGTTTACTACCCTTGTACAAAATTTCATAGTTGCGCGACACATGTATTCTAAACGCAAACTACTTGAATATTAGTTTCAGTAGCAGGCTCTCGATGGCCATAAAAATAGTTGATTGGTGTTTTTCTGTTATTTGAAAAATTGTTAATCGATCGTCATAATTCTTACAGCCTTTTCTTTGTCTTCTCAAGTAGCACCAACATTTCTATTTCCAGCTTAATCGGCCAATTCGTTCTGAGATGCCAGCACTTGGAGTGACTCACAGTAGATAGGACTTCATCTTCATAGGAGAATTTTTTATGTGTCATGGAGATCAGCACATTTTATCAATCTGTCAAGACTAAGAAGCGATCAAAAACAATATTTCACATGTTTACTATACTTGTACAAATTTGTAGAGTTGCAGGACACATTATTCTGAATACCAACTGCATGATGATTAGTCTCAGTGGCAGGCTCCGGATGGCCATAAAAATGGTTCATTGGTGTTTTTCTGTCATTTGACGAATTGTTAATCGATCGTCATTATTATTGCAGCATTTTGTTCGTTTTTTCATGTTGCACAAACGAAACTATTTCTAGCTTGATCGGCTCACTTGTGTTGAGATGCTAGCACTTAGACTGACTGGCAGTAGATAAAAATTCATTTTCAAAGGAGAATTTTCATCTGTCATGTAAATTAGCGCAAGTAATTAATCAATCGGAGCTTGAAAGCAGATTAAAACAATTGTCTACAAGTATACTACACTTGTACGAAATTTAAAGACTTGCAGGACATATTAATTATAAATGCCAACTGCTAAAAAATTAGTCCCGGTGGCAAGCTCCGGATGTCCATAAATATGGCTGATTAGTGTGTTTCCGTTCTTTGACAAATTGTTGATCGCTTCTTATGATTTAAGCAGTAATATGTTCGTCTTCATAAGATATACCAACACTATTATTTCTAGCTTGATCGGCCTTCTCGTTCTGAGATCCAACTCTTGGACTGACTAGCAGTAGATGAAAATTCATCTTCATAGGAGAATTTTTATGTGTCACGTAAATCAGCGCAATTAATCAATTATTTAGAGCTTGGAAGCGATTTAAAAATATTATCTACATGTGTACTACACTTGTACATATTTTTAGACTTGTAGGACACATTTATTATGAATGCCAACTGCTTGAAAATTAGGCCCAATGGCTGGCTCCAGATGGCCATAAAATAGTTGATTGGTGTTTTTCTGTTATTTGACAAATTGTTTACGATCGTCATGATTTTTGCAGCATTTTATTTAACTATTTATGTTGCACTAATGTATCTATTTCCAGCTTGATTGGCCAACTTGTTCTGAGATGCCAGCACTTGGACTGATTGGCAGTAAGTAAACTCTCATCTTAGAAGGTGAATATTCATTTGTCATGTAATTTAGGGACAGTAATACATTTGTCAGTGCTGAAAAGTAAACTAGAACAATATTTTTCAAGTGTACTACACTTGTATAATTTTCAGAGTTGCAGTACACATATATTCTGAATTCTAACTGCTTAAAGATTAGTCCCAGTGGCAGGCTACGGATGGCCATAAAAATCGTTCATTGGCGTTTTTCTATTATTTGACAAATTGTTAATCGATCGTCATGATTGTTGCAGCATTTTGTTCGTCTTTTTAAGTTGCACAAATGAAATTATTTTTAGCTTGATCGGCTGACTTGTATTGAGATACTAGCACTTGGACTGACTGGCAGTAGATAAAAGTTCATCTTCAAAGGACAATTTTCATGTGTCATGTAAATTAGCGCAAGTCATCAATCAATTAAGGCTTGAAAGCAGATTAAAACAAATGTCTACAAATGTACTACACTTGTACGAAATTTAATGACTTGCACGACATAGTAATCATAAATGCCAACTGCTGGGAAATTAGTCTCGGTGGCAAGCTCCGGATGGCCATAAGTATGGTTGATTAGTGTTTTTCCGTTCTTAGACAAATTGTTGATCGCTTGTCATGATTTTAGCAGCAATGTGTTCGTCTTCTTGAGATAAATCAACATAATTATTTCCAGCTTGATCGGCCTTCTCGTTCTGAGATCCAGCACTTAGACTGACTAGCAGTAAATGAAAATTCATCTTCAAAGGAGAATTTTGATGTGTCACGTAAATCAGCACAATTAGTAAATTATTTAGCGCTTAAAAGCGATTAAGAAATATTTGCTACATGTGTAGTACACTTGTACATACTTTTAGACTTGTAGGACACATTTATTATGAATGCTAACTGCTTGAAAATTAGGCCCAATGGCTGGCTCCAGATGGCCATAAAATAGTTGATTGGTGTTTTTCTGTTATTTGACAAATTGTATATCGATCGTCATGATTTTTGCAGCATTTCATTTAACTATTTAAGGTGCACTGATGTATCTATTTCCAGCTTGATCGGCCAACTTATTCTGAGATGCCAGCACTTGGACTGATTGGCAGTAAGTAAAGTCTCATCTTCGAAGGTGAATTTTCATTTGTCATGTAATTTAAGGACAGTAATACATGTGTCAGGGCTGGAAAGCAGACTAGAACAATCCTTTCTATGTGTACTACACTTGTATAAAATTTTAGAGTTGCAGAACACATGTATTCTGATTTCCAGCTGCTTGAAGATTAGTTCCAATAGCAGGCTTTAGATGGCAATAAAAATGGTTGATTAGTGTTTTTCTATTATTTGACGCATTGTTAATTGATCGTCAGAATTATTAAAACAGTTTGTTCGTCTACTTAAGTTGCACCAACGTTATTATTTTCAGCATGATCGTCCAACTCGTTCTGAGATGCCAGCACTTGGACTGACTATTAGTGGATAAAAGTTTATCTTTAAAAGAGAATTTTCATGTGCCATGTAAATCAGCGCAAGTAATCTATCAATTAGGATTAAAAGCCATTTGAAAACATCTTTTACATGTGTACAACACTTGTTTAAATTTTGAGAGTTGCAGGACAAATTTAGCATAAATGCCAATTGCTTGAAGATTAGTCCCAATGGCAGGCTTTGGATGGCAATGAAAATATTTGATTGGTATTTTTCTGTTATTTGACAAATTGTAGATCGACGGTCATGACTCTTGCAGCATTTTGTTCGTCTTCTTAAGTTGCACCAACGTTATTTTTTTATCTTGATCGGCCAACTCATTCTGAGATGCCAGCACTTGGACTGACTGGCATTAGATAGAAGTTCATCTTCAAAGGTGAATTTTTATTTCTCATGTAAATCAGTGCAAGTAACAATTAATCGAGGCTCAAACGCGATTTAAAACTATCTTTTACATGTGTACTACACTTGTACAAATTTTTAGAGTCGTTGGACACATTAATATGAATGCCAACTGCTTCAAAACTAGTCCTAGTGCGACCACTGGGACTAATTATGAAGCCCTTGGCATTCATAATAAATGTGTCCTGCAACTCTTAAAAATTTGTCCAAGTGTAGTACACATCTAGAAGATTGTGCCAGCTCCGGATGGCTATGAAAATGGTTAATTGTTGTTTTTCTGTTATTTGACACATTGTTAATTGTTCGTCATGTTTTTTGCAGCGTTTGGTTCGCTTTTTCAAGCTGCACCTTTGATCTTATTTCCAGCTCTATCGGCACACTTGTTTCGAGATGTCATCACTTGGATTGACTGGCAGTGAATAGAAGTTCATCGCTGAAGGAGCATTTTTTATTTTTCATGTGAATTTGAACAAGTAATCAATTAATTAGTACGTCAAAGTGATTTTAAACAATATTTTACGTTTGTATTACAATTCCGCAAATTTTTAAAGTGGCAGGATCCGTGTAATTTGAATACCAACTACTCCAAGTGCAGTCCTAGTAGCAGGCTTCCAGGTGGCCAAAAAAATAGTTGGTTGGTGTTTTGCTGTGTTTGACGAAAAGTTTTTTCAATTGTCATGTTTTTTGCACCTTTTAGTTCGTCTTTTTAAGCGGCACCAACAATTTATTTTCAGCTTTTTTAGCACACGCGTTTTGAGATGTCATCACTTCGATTTACTAGCAAAGAATAAAAGTTCATCGCTACAGAAGCATTTTTTATTTTTCATGTGAATCTGAACAAGTAATCAATGAATCAGTAATCACATGGCATTTAAAACAATATTCTACGTAGTTATTATAATTGTGCGAGTTTTCAGAGTTGCAGGACCCGTGTATTTTAAAAACCAACTGCTTTAAATTCAGTCCCAGTGGCAGGCTTACGGATGGCCAAAAATTGCGTCGAGTAGTATCTTGCTAGTATTCGACGAATTGTTTCTTGATCTTGATAGATGTTGCATCATTTCGATCTTCTTTGTGAGCTGCACCAGCGCTACTATTTTTAGCTTGATGACCTTCTCGTTTGGAGATGCATGACAAACCTTTATGACATAAGCTGCCCGTGTGATGGTACCGGTATTAACTTGTAGGGACGACCAGGATTGATTCTCCGGACCTATTTTCGCACTGTTTTCATATTGCAGTTAACTTGAGCTGTAATGTTTGCAAAAGTTCCACCTTGTTCATTTAACTCACTTATTCGCATCAAGTTAAATTAAGTTAGTTGAAAATTCATTCTGCCCCAATTCATTTGGCCTCTCAGGATCCTCAAGTCAAAATTGATTTTTTTCATGCTACACATTAGTTGATTACGAGTTGACACTAATGTCGGCCAAGGAATTAACGTAAATAGAAGTCCTACTATTAGTGCACTGTTTCACTTTGAATTAGGACTTGTGGCAGCAGTCGCACGGCGCCGACCGGCTGACCGCTGCCAGGTTGATTCCAAACATAAATGAACACCAGCTTTTTGCTGAAAATCATATAGATGGATGACGCAGTATTACCGATATTGTATCCTTCTGTATCGACTATTGTATTGATTCCGGAGGTGCTAGCCAGGTGGCCTGGCCAGGAAGTTGACTAGATTAGCTGATTCTCGCGAGCATCATGATTTATCAATACTAACTGACACTTGCTCTAATTGACCTTTGTCTAATTATACGTGGACAAAATAAATTGAGTTAAATAAAATTATTAAATTTTGACCAGAATATTTTGTTTTATAAAAATAAATCCTTTAGATTTAAAGTCTATTAATTTATATAATTTATTAATTTATTATTTAATAAAGGTATTTTATAATTTTTAATTAAATAATGTCGTTAAACAATAAATCTTGGCTCGTTTTTTTTGTTTCAAATTAGATTCAGTCAATGTTCGAAAAAAATTTTGTTATGCAATATTTGTTAAGCAAAACTGTTTAGACAATAAAAAAATACAAAATTTGTATGAACAATTTTTTGAACAATCATTAATGGTCACTGGAACTAATATCAATAATACAGTAATTAAATTCGTTTACAGTAAAACAAATATACCATTTTACATCTTAAAATTAAAATAAATTAAGTCTATGAATCTTAACAAGATAAAAAAATTACATTTTCTAAAATTATTAGTATTGGTGATTTTAACATTGATTTAGAAAATAGCAATGATTCTACTGTAAAGCAGTTAATAAAACTTATGACTGAATTAAAACTTACACATGCAACTCCTAACAATCATTGTTCTACAATATATGATTTACAAATTGATTTACGTTTTTCTTCATGCAATAAAATAAAAGCTTATTAATATAAATCGATTCACAGTCACCACAAAGCTATATGGTTTGATTGTTTATTTATTTTAACAAAAAAGTTCATTAAAAAATTCATTTAAAAAATAATCAATAAAAAAATCAGCAACATGGATATACGATTTCAATAAAAACTTTAAACTTTATAAGCACAAACTATGAGTACAAACTGCAAAACATACACACAAACCTTAAATATTTTAAGTATGTTTTCAGAATAAAAAAAGGATTTAAAAATATTAAGTATTCATACAGTAATACTTTAAAACAACTGGTGCTATAGTTAATTTATATATCCTTTATTTACCCGTAACTATCAACTTGTTTTTTGTAAGATTTTGGAATTACTAATTCTGTTTACTTTTCAGCTGTGAAGTTTTTTTTTGGTTTTTCTGTAATATACGTCATTCCTATCCTGCAACGTAATACAATCCATCCACATAATGCAACGACATTCTTTTTTAACGATGCGTTTCAAGTCCTATCCACATATACTTCCCTAAAAAAGGCTACTTGCATCTTCTTTATTGTTAGTTTTATGAGGGTTAAGGAGATGCAAGTCTTCCGCTTGAGCCAGGTAGAGCCTTACTTGGGTGGCGGGGAAGGGCCGGTCTATCCTCCCTCCGTATATCTTATTATTATATATTTACTAAATATTGTAATTGATTTATTGTAATATCCATTAAGATTTATGTGCTGATATAAAAAAAAATTTTGTATATTCTTGGCTCTAAATTTCTGTACTTCATGAATACATATTTTCCTATGTTACATAGTTGTAAGAAACAATTCTGCCCCCCACGCATTTCAGTACTGTCCCACGTCTCTTAATACTATTTTCTTTATGTAGCAGTGCCCCACAGGTAGTGTAGAAATCGCAGGACACATTTATTATAAATGCCAACTGCTTGAAAATTAGTCCCAGTGGCAAGCTCCGGATGGCCATAAGAAGGGTTGATTAGTGTTTTACAGTTCTTTGACAAATTGGTAATCATTGTCATGCTTTTGCAGCATTGAGTTTGTCTTTTTAAGTTACACCAATGTTTTTATTTCCAGCTTGATCGGCCAACTCGTTCTGAGATGCTAGATCTTGGACTGACTGGCAGTAAGTAAAATATTATCTTCAAAGAAGAATTTTCATTTGTCATGTAATTCAGCGCAAGTAATACATTTTTTAAGACTAAAAAGCAATATAGAACAATCTTCTACATACGTACTACACTTGTATAAATTTTCAGAGCTCCAAGACTCATGTATTTTGAATGCCAATTGCTTGAAGATTAGTCCCAATGGCAGGCTTTGGATGGCCACAGAAATGGTTGATTGGTGTTTTTCTGTTATTTGACAAATTGTTGATCGATGGTCGTGACTCTTGCAGCATTTTTCTCGTCTTCTTAAGTGTCACCAAAGTTATCATTTTTAGCTTTATCAGCCAACTCGTTCTAAGATGCTAGCACTTGGACTGACTGGTAGTAGATAAAAGTTTACCTTCAGAGGCGAATTTTCATGAGTCATGTAAATCAGCGCAAGTAATCAATTAATCAGGGTTTAAAAGCAAAGTCAGACAATCTTTAACACGTGTACTACACTTGCTTAAATTTTTAGAGTTACAGGACACATTTAGTATAAATGCCAACGGCTTGAAAATTAGTCCCAGTGGCCGGCTCCGGATGGCCATAAAAATGGTTGATTAGTGATTTTCTGTTATTTAACAAATTATTAATAGATCGTCATGATTTCTGCACCATTAAGCTTGTTTTCTTATGTTGTACCAATGTTCTTATTATTAGCTTGATCGGCCAACTCATTTTGAGATGCCAGCACTTGGACCGACTGGCATTAGATAAAAGTACATCTTCAAAGGAGAATTTTCATGTGTCATGTAAATCAGCGCAAGTGATTAATTCATTAGGACTTAAAAGTAATTTATAATAATTTTTAACGCGTGTACTGCACTTTTACAAATTTTTAGAGTAGTAGGGCACATTTATTATGAATGCCAACTGCTTGAAAATAAGTCCTAGTGGCAGGCTTGGGATAGACATAAAAATGGTTGATCGATGTTTTTCTGTTATTTGACGATTTGTTAATCAATCATCATACATCTTGCAGCAATTTGTTTGTGTCCTTAAGATACACCAACATTTTTAATTTCAGCTCGATCGGTCAATTTATTATAAGATGCCAGCACTTCGACTGACATGCAGTAAATAAAACTTCATCTCCACAAGAGAATTTTTTATGTGTCATAGAAATCAGGGCAAGTAATCGATTCGTCAATGCTAAGAAGCGATTTAAAACAATGTTTTACATGTTAACTATGCTTGTACAAATTAACAGAGTTGCCAGACACATGTATTCTAAATAGCAACTGCAGTTACTAATACATGTATCAAGATTAGTCCCAGTGGCAGGCTTTGGATGGCCAAAAAATGGTTGATCGATGTTTTTATGTTATTTAATAAATTGTTGATCGATCGTCATAATTCTTGCAGCATTTTGTTTGTCCCTTCAAGTTGCACTAACGTCTCTATTTCCAGCTAGATCAGCCTACTCGTTCCAAGATGCCAGCACTTGGACTGACTGGAAGTAGATAAAAGTTCATCTTCAATGGAGAATTTACATGTGTCATGTAAATTAACGCAAGTATTCAATTAATCAGGGCTTGAAAGCAAATTGAAAAAATCTTTCACAAGTGTAATACACTTCTAAAAATTTTAAAACTTTTAGGACACATTTATTATAAATGCCAACTGCTTGAAAATTAGTCACAGTGGCAAGCTCTTGATGGCCATAAAGATGGTTGTTTAGTGTTTTACCGTTCTTTGAAAAATTGTTGATTGTTTGTCATGATTTTTACAGCATTTGGTTTGTCTTTTCAAGTTACACCAACGTCTCGATTTCCAGCTTGATCGGCTAACTAGTTCTAAGATGCCAGCGCTTGGACTGACTGGCAGTAAGTAAAATCTTATTTTTGAAGGAGAATATTCATGTAACATGTAATTCAGCGCCAGTCTTCAATTATTCAGCGCTAAAAAGTGATTTAAAACAATCTTTTACATGTGAACTATACTTGTATAAATTTTTATAGACGCAGGACACATGTACTATGAATGGAAACTACCCAAATATCAGTCCCCTCGGCAGGCTCCGGATAACTATAAAAAGAGTTGATTGGTGTTTCCCTTTTATTTGACGAATTGTTGATCGATCTTCATCAATTTTGCATCATTTAGTTCGTCTTTTCAAGTTGGTCTTTTCTATTTCGAGCTTGATCGGCCATCTGGATCTGAGATGCCAGCAGTTGAACTGACTGGCAGTAGATAAAAGTTCATTTTCAGAGGAGAATTCTCATGAGTCATGTAAATTAGAGCAAGTTATCGATTAATCAGGGCTAAAAAGCGATTTAAAACAATATTCTAGATGTGTACTACACTTTTACAAATTTTTAAAGTCGTAGGACACATTTATTATGAATGCAAACTGCTTTAAAACTAGTCGTAGTGCGGCCACTGGGACTATTTTTTAAGCAGTTGGCATTTATAATAAATGTGTCCTGCAACTCTTAAAATTTGTCCAAGTGTAGTGCACATCTGAAAGATTGATCTGGCTCCGGATAGCTATAAAAATGTTTGATTCGTGTTTTTCTGTTATTTGATACATTGTAATTGATCGTTTTGCTTTTTGAAGAATTCAGTTCGTTTTTTCAAGCTGCACCCATGGTCTTATTTCCAGCTCTATCGGCACACTCGTATTGCAGTGAATTAAAGCTCATCGCTGAAGGAGCATTTTTTATTATTCATGTAAATTGGAACAAGTAATCAATTAATCAGTACTTAAAAGTGATTTAAAACAATATTCTACGTGGTTATTATGATTGTGCGAATTTCTAGAGTTGCAGGAGAAGTGTATTTTGAAAATAAACTGCTTTAAATTTAGTCTCAGTGGCAGGCTTCCAGGTGGCCAAAAAAAAAGTTGATTGGGGTTTTGCTGTCACTTGACAAGTAGTTTGTTGACCGTCATCATCCTTACGGCATTTTGTTAGTCTTTTCAAGCTGCATCAACTCTCCTATTTCCAGCTTTATCGGCCCACTTGTTTTGACATGTCATCTCTTGGATTAGCAGTGAATTAAAGTTGATCGTCAAAGGAGCATTTTTCATTTTTCATATGAATCTGAACAAGTAATCAATTAAACAGTAATTAAAAATGATTTAATACAATCGTTTACGTTTGTTTCATAATTCTGCAAATTTTCAGAGTTGTAGGGACCGTATATTTTAAATACCAACTGCTTCAAATTTAGTCCCAGTGGCCGGCTTACGGATGGCCAAAAATTGTGTTGAGTAGTATCTTGCTGGTATTTGACGAATTATTTCTTGATCCCCATAAATGTTGCAGCATTTTGTTCATCTTTGTGAGCTGCACCAACGCTTCTATTATTAGCTTGATGACCTACTCGTTTGGAGATGCATGAAAAACCTTCATGACATAGGCTGCCCGTGTAATGGTACCGGTATTAACTTGTAGGAACGACCAGGATTAATTCTCCGAACCCATTTCCGCACTGTTTTAATATTACAGTTAAGTTGAGCTGTAAATTTTGCAAAAGTTTTGCTTTGTTCATTCAACTCACTTATTCGCATCAAGTTTAATTGAGTTAGTTGATAATTCATTCTGTTCTAATTCATTCGGCCTCTCACGATCCTCGAGCCAAAATTGATTCTTTTTATGCTACACATTAGTTGATTACGAGTTGACACCACTGTCGGCCGATTACTTAACGTAAGTAAATGTTCTCCTATTAGAGCGCTTTTTTACTTTGAATTAGGACTTCTGGCAGCAGTCACACGGCACCGACTGGCTGACCGCTGCCAGGTTGATTCCAAACATAAACAAATACCAGCTTTTCGCTGAAAATCATTTAGATAGATGACGCAGTATTACCAATATTGTATCCTTCCGTATCGACTATTGTATTGACACTTATTGCTACTATCGACTTGCAACATGCAAAGTTTCCATTAAGGGCAAGATCTAGGAACAGATATACGTCCCTTAAGTGTACATAAATAAAATAATCTAACCTCACAATGGTATAGACTTAAGGATATATAGTGTTTGCAAACATGCATATGGATAAATATCTATATGTATAACTTATCCTAGAGACAAATTGATAATGAAAAAACTATATTTATCTTTACAAAACGTTAAAACAAGGAAATACAGTGGCATCAGATGAGATCAAATTGTTATCAATTATCATTGAAGTGAATTACATTATTTATCTAAACCAAAAATTGGGAATTGACGAGTAAAGCGAGTAAGAATTAAAACCTTACGACGCCTGATACAAATACTTGTATTGTTCAGATTTTTTATTTTAAGATAGCATTAAAAAATCTGAACTACACGAGTCTTCGTTATGGTTTTAGAGAATACGTGGCTGTCATGATATTTAATTTTATATACTTTATTAATATATTTTATAAGGGACATCCTAAAATATAACGATCGTGCCTTATATGCAAGGGCAGAGTCCTTCGCATACGTCAAACAGCTATTTCATTAATATGATGTCAAACCTATTTTACTACTTACGACTAAACGCTAGTGATGATGGAAACCGTTTAAAAGCTTCTTTATCAGTTACACAAAAAGTAGCACCATTATACTTAGGGAGATAAGTTGGAAGTTTGATATGTCAGAAAAGTTTGTTGCCTGAAATAGTTAAAGTGGATTATTTAATGGTATTTAAACTGGAATTTCACGTATATTTTACTCGGACCGTAGAGATTCACTATAAATAAAGTGTACATAATAAAGTTTTCGAAAATTCTCTAAGTAGAATTCTACGATGACAAAATTTACATTTAATAGGATTTGAATCAATTGTTGCATGATCTGAAACTTCTATTGATTTTTCGTCAAAATTAAAACTATTGCCTTTGTCCATCATATTTGCGTATAAAGCCAACTTACTGAGAGAATTTTTACCAGTTTTAAATTATAATAAATAAAACATAGTTAAAAATAAAAAAAATTTTCAAATAAATTTAAGGTACCAAGTGGCTTTACTCTCAGTAAAATTGATGTTGTGTCTATATTTATTAATACTTATTATAATGCTGTTAGGCGTGCGATGGACGTAAGACAGAATTATTCAATACTTATAATAAATTGAGGCCCCGATGGACTTCTTAATGTTACTTTATTTATTATAAACAATAAATATTTCTGCTTTGATTCCATTTTTTATCGCCAAAAGTTTGGATCAGCAATAGGTCGTCCATGCACTCCAATACTAGCTGAAATTGTTATGCAGGACATAATAAGTATTATTATAAAGACTTGAATTGTTCCGATTAAATTATTTAAGATTTATGTTAATGATTGTTTGGTTTTTGTACCAGTAAAAAAAAAAATGAATTTTTATACATTTGCAACGATATTGATGATCTTATTAAGTTTACACTCGAAATGTCTTGTAACAATTCTTTTAATTATCTTGATTTAAATCTCTCATGTAACTCAGTAGGTGTTATAGCAACAAATTATAAACGAAAACCTGCATATACGGGTATGTACTTGAACTATCTGTCGCATTCTCCGATTTTTCAAAAAATATGCCTAATTTTTTCATTAACTGATATAGCAATTTTACTTTCTGACAATTAATTCCATACTTAAATTTTCTAAAAGGGTATAGTTTTTTATTAGCAAATAACTTCTATAGTGATTTTATAAACAAGTACAATAATATCAGACAAGAAAATCGGACATAGTGCAGAATGTTCTAAAAATGAATATTTTGATAACAATAAAAATAAATAATATCACCTTTCTTGAGTTACTGTGAGAGTGCAATCGTTGATTTTGTAAATAAGTATACGCGCACCGTAGTTTTTTAATCCATAGGCCTGCTGGGTTTGAATAAATGTTTAGGAAAAGATAGGACAGATAAATTTAACAAAAGTCTAACTTCAGTATAAAATCGTTTTTAAAGTTAGCGAATGTGCTTTCGGCTATGTTCGGCAGTCCAGTCGTATACTAGGGACTTGAATTAGTGAACATGGACGTGATTGTAAAGAAAAGACACTCTGGCTTTGTGCGCTGATATGATGGATGCAAGACATTGTATACATCTTCACAAAAAATCAATAGAAGTTTCGGATCAGGAAAGTTCTCATAACAGACGAATCACGTTAGAAATGATCCATATTGCAAAAAATCATATAATTAATCGAGTTTTTGACACACGAGATCGCAGAATAGTTTCTTTATACTATACTGACCAGTATCTTAGTGAGCCTATTCTTATCATGTGTGGTTTTTGTATTTAATTGTTAAAACATAATATATTTATACGCTACTATATCTTGCTAACGTATTTCGTATAATCCATCTTCGTTGTACGGAGATGTTCGAGCCAGGCAATAGCCTTACCCAACGGCTTTTTAAACACATTCTAGCCGTACCACCGAGCAAATGCTTTGCTTGCTCTATGTATATGTTATAAAAATATGTTTTTATTGATGTTCCTTGTGTATATATTTTTATTTACGTTGCCTGTTAACGATTGTTAGTTGTTATAATACCATATTTTGATAGTATGTTTTGGTGCCATGTGTTTTTGATTTTATAGGTATTTAATTTTCTTTAAATTTGACTTGGGAAGTACCATCTATGCGTGACCAAGACGTCCTCAACATTTGGAATATTTGAACAGTAACTGCCCGTCGAATCGTCTTCTATTATTGTAATTACATACCAGTTCGTTGAGCCACGGATACATTGGCTTACTACGCTAAGTTCTACGTTGACAAATCTCCTCGTTGCTCAAGGCAAAGCAGATTTTTGGGTAAAATTGTTACGTAAGATTTTCCATATAAAATTTGACGAAGGGTAAAGATTTACTAGATTTTCTGCTGATTAGATAAGATCGTGCTAAAAAAGTGCACTATAAACAGACACAAAGTCGATTTTTCATGTAGAATTTTATGGTTTACGTGAAATCTCCCCGGATTTGCACTAAACAATTATATGCAAAGATCCACTAAGAATTAGGATCAGGAAATTTGCTCGACGAAGAGTTGTACGTAGTCAATTAAAAAAAAGTCTACTCTAAGTATCTCTACGTAGAATTTTGCAGTCTGCCTGGAATCTTCGCTTAATCTTATTTGGAAATTCCATGCAAAAATTTACACGGACTTTCAAAATAAGGATATTTGTTCACGTAAAATTGCACGTAGGAAATCTATAAAAATTCTATCCGGAGTGGATCTCCTTACAGGACATTCTACGTGAATCAACGTAAAAGTTTAAGTCAAAGTTCTAAGCAAAAAGAGACTGGGCATTTACAACGGCAACTTTCTCCTATATGAAATCACACATGGAAAACTAAAAAAAATTCTAAGCTTAATCAGCTTCTCTAAAGTTCTACAGTATACGGGGATTTCTCACTGATAACGACGTAGTTATTTCATGCAAATATATATTAGGACTCTTCTCATGGTGAGCTCTGTCACGTGATATTTCATGTAGACAATTTAGAAAAAGTTTGCTAAGAGTAAGTTATTCAACAAAGAATTCAACGGTCTTTGAGAAAATTGCATGGAACTCCACAACGAAGTTAGTGGAATTACTACAAACACATTCGCAACTCAGAAATGTTTATAAGTGATTAAACATGCAAATAATGTCTTCAGGATGATTACTGTCATTTTAAAGGTTGCAAATAAATAAACTATGATCAACACCTTCAAGTGCAATAAAATAAATTAAATTTTTATCAGACACTTTTAAAGTAATAAAGATAGAGAACTAAGCACGCTGCGTCAACTATTAAAGTAGTGTAGCTAGGCCAGTTCTGAGACAGTTGTCCGGCAGCCCTACTAGTGCCAGATTTTCCCTGCCCGGCAGCCAGGCTTCCTCGTACTATAGCACGAGCTCCTACTCAGGCCCCCCCTGGTAGTGCCGAATCAGCCATGATCCCTGCTCTACCGGCTTTAGCCCTACTAATTATTAATAAGCAGTGTTATCAACCGTGGTCAACCTCGTGCTATTAGACGAGCAAACGCTTACTTATGCATAAAGCAGCCTTACTTCCGCCTGCTTACTCCGACAGCCTTACTCTGGATCACCATGCCATCGTATGTATGATTGAGCCCGTGCATTAGCACGGGCTCCATCAGGATTCCTGATTGCGCAAACTAGAGGTAAGTAGCTCAGCTACATTATCGGTCTATGGTATCTGCCCTACCCACATGCGTGAAGCCCGAGGTCCAAACATTTGTTAAAACAGCTGTATAATCAACATTAATAATGCTCGACACACTCCTCAGATATATTATGCGCTTGCTCTCTCCAATGAATTACTCTTAACGCTAGCCTAGTTATCTGAGGCAAGCTTGGGCGCGTTGTGTAACACGCTGGGCGCGATTAATACTATGCCTGGTCTGTCTTATCAATACGGGGGGTATCGAATGACGCGAGTCGTGGCTTTGTCGGGGCTTTGTCGACTCAAGTGCTGGCAGGCGAAGGTTTCTACGTCATCGCGGAGAATATTGTCGAGGTGGGCCAGAGAGTAAATGAGAGAAGGCGATGGCAAAAGTTTCTACGTAATCGCGAGGGATGTTGTCGTGGCGGGCAAGAGAGCAAATAAGCGGCGGAGAGGCAATGTTTTTCACAGACGAGTCATCGTGGAGGATGTTGTCAAGGCGGGCAAGAAAGCGAGAGAGAGAGTAGGAATATTTGGATGAGATGTATGCGGTTGGGAACGGCGTAGCGCAACTATAATCGACTCCAATCCCCCGTACTGGTCGAATCCCACTCTCTCCTAGATGAAATATCATGTATGCCTGCTAGCTCTCTTAGCAACGTAGCTATTTATCTCTCTACATATATGTACATAACTGATTCCGCGCTAACTTGCCCAGATCGTGTACTGCGTTGGTACCCGAATTCCAGAACAAAATTAAATGTTACGAGGCACCATAACTACGTAAAATTTTGTCTTCTAAATGATGGAAAAGTCAAAACGGGCATTAGAATCAGTTTTCATCGAAATATTGAGGGACAAAGGGTCGAAATGTCTTTCCGTCCCCCTGTCACAAACTCGATTTTCTAACTTCCGACCCTTGGTGTACTTACGTATACGTCACGGGCCCCAACTAAAAATGTGCGTCGAAAACTATGATGTTTACTCTATGAGCTGACACTAATATCAAAGCCACACTCAGTTATTAAGTTGTCCAACGAAGTGCATACATTTTGTAACGAGTTTTCATCTCAATAAATTGACCACTACGTCATTGGCTCGGAAAAAAGAGAGAAAAGATTTTTGATCCCACTAAACGGTGGATTCTCGTACTGCACACCAAAGGTAAACAAACGCGAGGGACAGGGCCCGTATTCACTCGAATCTCAGTCGGCGGTGAGCGTTTGTAGCCTCAATTTATGCGATTACTAGAAGTTTCTGTCTTTTCTGCCCCCCTTCGTTCCGCAACGAGTGTAGTCTTTAAAGGCGCGGGCTGTGCATTCTGTGTAAGAATTTTTTGGTACCAAAAGTAATACGCGCGGAAAAGAAATAAAAACTGTGTTTACGAGCTGCACGAGATGTTTAAAGTCGAAATGTCCTCGCAGTCCCCTGTCCCGTCCGTCCCCCTTCCATCTCCTCAATTCTCAACTTGTCTCTCATTTTGCTTCTGTGCATCGGATCTTCACCAAACTTTTTTTCCTGCTCTGTTAGGCTAAAATATTAGACACGTGTCTCGGCGTTTGATCAAATTGGCTTTTTTTCACAAAATACATCGGTAAACGGTGGTTCTACTTTTAACACTAGTAGCAAAGTAGTGCACTATTTTAGGTGGTCTTAACTTGACTTAAATAAAAGCTTAAGTGTTACCCGACCGATTAAAAAAAAGTTTGTTGAATTTCGTGCGACCAATCAAAAGTTATAGCGGTTCAAAGACGAACAACGGATTTTCATTAAATATCCAAAAAATCTCATTTTCAACGATTTTCGTGGCTCTCCTTCAAACAGCTGTAACATTCAAACAGTAGCACCAAATTAAATAAACGTTTTTTTAATCGATAGGGCTTGATCCCAGCTTTCATTAAAGATACAAACGAACACTACAACCTCAATCACAGCTTTCATACACGTACCAAAGGTCAACATGTTTTTTAAAAAATTGACTAAAATTCACCATTGTAAAATATCGTATATCTATTGCACGAAAAAAAAATTTTGTTGCGAAATGCTTAAGGTATTTGTTGAAGATAGTATTTGCAATAGAAATACCGTAAAAAAAAAATTTTTTAACCAACTTTAGTTGGAACAAAATTCGAAGTTGATCAGGGCAAGTTAGGGCGGAATCAGTCATATATATATATAAATAATATATGTATATTTATTTGACGGAACAAAAAACCTTGATGAGTGCTTGACACTCACCACGGATATAGAACTCGTAATAAGCATCATTGCGATGTCATCGTATAGAATGGTCGCCAGACATATATATTCTAGTACATAGTACCAGGAAGCCTACTCTACAATATAGATCAAGGGAAAATTTACGAGATGTGAAAAAAAATCGTAATCAAGTATTCAGTTTAGCTGTATAATTTATATTCCAAAGTTTTACATATATTATACTTGCGGTGTACAAAAATGATACACTGGGTATTATAAAAAAGTAAGTAAAATTAGAGTTACTATTCAGCGAACAATTCGTAGCACAAATTTTAAGCTACAACACACATTCCAAAATCACTCATTTTCCACAATATCATAATATTAAATTCCTTAATTGTTTAGATAGTTGCAGAGAGATTCCAGTGTACATGCTTAGCAATCGCCTGGGTATTACAATTATAAAATGGCTTAATGAATCAGAGTTGGAGAGACTATTTATTTAATTTTAACTTCATCACAATACTTGATTAATCTTGAAAAAAATTACATATGAAGTTGACAATACGGTTCACCTCTTAAGCGCGTTCGTCAAGATTTTTTATATGAGCATCGACGCACTCTCGAACACTCTTCAATCCTTTAAATGATATCTCCTTCATTACAACACTGGCGTATTCTTGCTTCCTTTTCTTACAAACTGGCATCTGCTGCTGCGCATCGGCCTTGTCATAATTCTGTTTGGTCTTACCCTGCGACTCGTCTTACTCGCCTATGACCGAGCACTCATCAATAGCAATAGTTTTTGAACCATAGAAATAGGCAAAATTTATGTCATGTCGTAGTAAATACTTTTTCGGAACTTTACCAAATTCTGACTGTATAAAAGAGAACGAATCTCTAAAATATCACGTAATTTCTTCTACGTGCAAACACAGTAGCTCCCAGCCAGTTTTGTCAAGGGTCACATATTTGAGCAGTGATCCCGAACTGCACAGTTTTATAACTATCTTGTAGGATCCGTCAAGAGGTACTAAACCAACAACGACCCTCTCCGTATAAGATTTATTGAGAGCATAAGTTGTGACTGCAAACAGGTTAAGTAGTGCAATGCTTTACCACTACACATTACAGCACTACCATTATTAGAGAAACTTAAGAGACTTGTAGCGACACTGTCAAATGACCGAGCAAACGACACAAGCCAAACATAATTGCGTGTCCTTACTCAACGAGTCGGCTAGATACGATTTTTGTTCCTTATCACCTCCACCGGGACAGAAGAGTGGAAAAAGCGGCATACAATTATATTTAAAAGCACGTAATAGGTCGACTACCTCCCCCAATCCCTGATTGAAACATGCAAACCAATCACTCAAATATATTAGCTCGGTAAAGAAAAAAAAAGTTATCTCACGCACTGCCACTTAATATTAAACGATGAGATAAGAAATATTTTCTTAGCAACAGGACGTTTTATATTACTTAAAATTTAAACATAACCACGATATCAATGGCGACTCAGGTAACCCGAGATACTCGATATCCCACTATTTCATACTCTGTGCCGAAACCTACACTCAACATCCATATCAATCGCACTCCTCTCTGATGACATATTCAACGCATCTAGTTTAGGAAAAAATATGACATATTGTATTTTCGACTAAAATATTAAATTTTATTGGACTGCAAGTGACTAAGACGAGAGCGACCAAGTGAAAGAGAAAAACTCAACCTATTGTTCACAAACGTGCTAATTCTCATAGCAAGCGTAGTTCTATTAGCTCTCATCCTATACCCGTCTCAATTTACACGTGCAATCATGATAAAGTTACAAGTCGGTGGTGTAATGTACCGTGTATCCAAGTGCCTGTTAAAAAAAAGCTATTTGGATTCGAGCCTGATCTGGGTATACACTTAGCATCCTACAACTATTACCTATTTATTCGGCTGCTTCCTCAAGATTTTCAAGGCGTGAAGTTTCGCTACTCATATGACTTAAATGACTTCAAAGATCGGCTAACGTCAATCGAAAATTTTTTCCTAGGTCGAGCAGAACACTTAAGGGATAAGGAAATTCGCCGATCAGCATATCCTTTAAGATTTATGATCGACCGATTTGGTGATGAAGTAGTTGGAATAAATACATTTAGTGAATGTGATGGTGCTTGTGAAGGTAGTGTTACGCTTAAACTAAAAAAAGTGTTGAAAAATTGAAAGAACTCTCAAGTGATATAGTTGGGTATACTGTAAAGAACATAAAATAAGTGTTAAAAGTGTACTGATCAAATTCGTTCAAAACAACACCGTAAGAGCCGGGAATAGTATTAAGCCCAAATTTAATTGTATACATAGGCATTATTGACTAAGCGTTAAGGGAAATGAACATCAATAAGTTTAAAAAAAAATTTTTTAATAAATGTATGAGTAGTGCGATAATCAATGAATTTACACTTTCGAGAGATTTGAGTTTATTCATCATTCATGATATTCTTGAATGGTATATAACAAATAATTGTTAAAAATCTTAACGTGCATAATAGAACAATCACCATCAAACCAGCAAAGCTCATGCTCTCGCGTCGACTACCGATCGTTTTCCCTACGAATATCGTTAGGTAAGATAGAAAAATTGCATGGAATACTTGCAATCCATTAATTAATCACAGGGTTCATAAGAGACACTACCGCCACATCTTTCGTTAAAAACTGTCGCAATGGGTCAATAAAATATTGGATCTCCATTACTTAATCATCCTTGAATATATCTATTTTCACAACTCAAGCTTGCTGTACTAGCGTATCTGTAATGTTTGATACCAAGTAATAAACTTAGCTGCGCTCTGCGTTAACATTCATTTATATACGTAAAATTTATTCATACTCACCATACCCCTTATAACAGCTGTAAGCGTTAAAATTTGTTTGTTAAAGTCTTCAAAATAATAAATCAAATGCCCTCCCTTGAAAAAATTGTAAGTAGAGTAGTAAATAAGTCTACATATTTTAATCACGTAACAATTTGACTCACACTAATATTCACACAGTCAGGACTTAAATAAGTATAAAATTAAGTGCTGATTGTATGTACGGTCAGTTGCTATTAAGGCATTGAACAGATGACATCGATACACAAATAAGTTTGCAGTGCGATAAGAGCTCTCAGGGCAAAAATCGCCTTGATCATAACAATAACGTTTATCATAAGGATTATACTATGAATAGGAGAACACATTGGAAATGTATGTACGACAAAACTAGAAAATGTCCAAGTCATGTAGGGTCCAAAGATAATAAAATAGTCCGCCACACTGTACACAATTTTATCCACGATTCAATAAATAAAGATGTAACCAAAAAAGAAACAGGTATTAAGGAAGTAAAATTAGAATTAAAACGAGACTATCCTGATATGGTACATTTATTCCAATTAAGAAAGTATGTGATACAAAATGGAAAGGACGTACAACATCCAATTCTGCAGAAAGTATATCCTAACGAATTGGATTACCAGCAGCGTAAAAATATCACTAATAGATTATTAAAAAAAAATGCGACAATCATTATATTTGTTAATCCCTCATATGTCATTACAAAAACATAAAAGTGAGGGACGTAACAGTATCAGCAACTAATCAGATGATATATTATGGCTAATTCCAGATAATTATAACATTTATAATCAGCAACAGCACAATGCTTGTCTATTCTTGGATGTAGAAACAAAAAATCCTCAATGGTTCAACAAGACTTACCACCGAAAAACATGTTTTGGAAGGCTCGGGTATCATCTTTGCATGCAAGTAAAGACGATCTATCAAATAATACACTAAAAGGCCATAAAAATTATGGATTTACTGGATGGTAAGGTCCTAATATTTTAGTAGACTGCCCCCGATCACTCATTACTAACCAGCCAGTAGATAATATGAGTTGCGAAAATATGTTGAACTGTATCATTCAAAAACTTAAAGATGCTGGTTACATATATTAATTTAAATTAATTTATTGTATAAAAGTACTGGAAACATCACAAGTTGCTATCATAATATGATGCAATACAATTAAATAGCATTGAGAAGACGATCAAACAGAATTGAACACGATCAAATACGATAAAAATACGATTCAATGCGATCAAAATACAATCAAACTACGTTAAAATACGATTAAAATACGATCAATATGCGATCATATATGATCAATTACGATTATATACAATCTAATATGATCAAAATACGATCAAATACGATCAAATACGATCGAAATATGATCGAATAGATCAAACCCAATTAAGATACGATTCAAATACGATCAAATACGATCAATACGATCAAAATACAATCAAAGTACGTTGAAATACGATAAAAATACGATCAAAATACTATTAAATATGATTGAATACGATCAAATACGATCTTATATGACCAAATACTATTAAATACGATCAATTGCGATCCAAATACGATCAAATACGATCAAATATGATCGAACTACGATAAAATACGATCAAAATACGATCAAAATACGTTGAAATACGATCAAAAGTACAATAAAATTATGATCAAAAATCAATTAAAATACGATCAAATACGATCTTCTATGATCCAAATACGATCAAAATACGATCAAATACAATCAAAGTACAATAAAAATACGATGAAATACGATCAAAATAAGATCAAAGTACGATCAAATTCGATCAAGATACGATTAAATACGATCAAATACGATTAACTACGATCAAAAATACGATTAAATACGATCGGATAACCAGGTACATATGTGAATCTCAAAGAACTCTTAAGTAACTCAGTCAAAAATTAATAGCTATAATTACAGCTATAAAAAATAGCTATAATTATTGCTATAATCACCTATATTATAGCGATAAAAATGTGTAAAAAATAGCTATAAAAACAGGTGTTTACAGGTAGAAATTTTTCCCAAATTTTTAAGAAGAATACTTGTTGTGAAATCTAAATTTTTGAAAGATATATCAGGCACAACTGGTGTTATCATCCGCATGATAACATCAAAACTGGGGGACTAAGGTATTTTTGGATATTTTTAAAAAAAAATTTTAAGAATCTTTTTTTTTTAAATTGTTCTATCCTTCAAAAATTTAGATTTCACAACACTTATTCTTCTTAAAAATTTGGGAAAAATTTTTAGCTGTAAACACCTGTTTTTATAGCTATTTTTAACACATTTTTATAGCTATAATATAGGTGATTATAGCTATAATTATAGGCTGTAATTATAGCTATTATTTTTTGACTGAGAACTGTATCAAGCAGCTGTTTGCATAAACACCGAGCAGCACTCTAATGTTTTGAATTATGCTAAACCAAACTTCTATAGTTGTTCCATCTTCGATGAAAATCTAGAGGCTGTACAGCTGTTACGAACGGAGATTACTATACGTAGGCCTATATATATAGAGCCATGCGTTCTAGGCCTATTCGAGTTACTCGGGTACCGTTTTCATTATGAGTACATGAGAAAATGTGTAGGAGATAAATTAAAGCATCTTTACACGCAGACAGTGACAGCATTATATACAAGAACCATGTCGTAGATATATATATATATATATATATATATATATATAACACGATGAAGAGGGACAGCCATGAGTTCGACACTTCAGACCATCCTGTAGACAATCTGTTTGGTATAGAGTGGAAGAATAAAAAGGTAGTCAGACTGATAAAAGACGAGTGCAACGGTTGCATTATCTTGGACTACACACAGCAGAGTGACGAATGATGAATATGGTCTAGTTTGCCAAGGATTCCTCTGCTTTTGCTGCTGGACAAGCCCACGCAGGACATAGCTCCGACACGTACCTTATCGTTACGTAAAATGATCTCGATAAGAAGTCAATTTTTATTTTATATTGGTCGACTGAAATTATCGTTATAGCTCAAGTAGCATCTATTCGACCGTCCACTAACCATTGAAGAGATTATCACGGGCAGCCAATCTTCAGAGGCTTCTGTGAGTTGGAACTGCAGAAAATCACGTATCCTAAGACATACTTCTTTGAAAGGATTTTTCCGCTGGCGAAAAAAAATCAAGGTTTCATCATACTGTAATGGTATTTTTATCGTATTTGATCGTATTTATTCTTATTCTGATCGTTTTTTAATCGTATTTTGATCGTATTCGATCGTATTTAATCGTAATTTTATCGTATTTGAGCGTATTTAAACGTATTTTTTATAGTATTTTGATCGTATTTGATCGGATTTGATCGTACGCACCAACACTAAATTATGTTTTAAGTCAAGTGATCTACCTCCTTATTCATGTTGTGGGCTTAAACTAATCCTATATTATAGTTTGGATGGCCTTAAAGTGAAGCCTCTAATATTAATGGCTGTTGACTATGACGTTGCTTACACTTAATGGTCGCTGCCTTTAAATAGCGCGAATTTTCAATTTAGTATACGATATGAATTTCAAATTTCAAATATACAATCTACAGAGAAAAAAGTGATGGGCCCCGTGATGAAGCCTTTTTATTTGCTTTATGATTGGCTCGTATGCCTCTTTCAATTACAGAAAGCTGACCTACACTGAGAGAACGCTGGCACTACGGCAGCGCCAAAAGCGGTTACCATAGCGTACCTCCATACTGGGGCATGGGCTGTACAAAGTTTAGTAACGCAGCGGTCCCAAACGGCAGCGTAGCTGCGCCAACGAGCGGGAAAGAAGCTATACATATAGCTTGGAGGAGGAGAGACACTATAATGTGGTTATACGCGTATGCCAACGTATTAAGACGTATGCCATATAACGTTTGGAAAAGTAAAGCTCCCTTTACTTGTCTGGCGTAGCCTATATATATAACACACACGCATTCTTCCGTAGCGATTAATCCAGTAACACGGAAGTGCTATGCCTTGTATATTTTGGTTTTATTCTGCCTCTCTCATCCTAAACTATAGGTTTAACAAAAAACATGGGCAAGAAAATTCATCGTACTATTATAAAAATTGAGATGATAGGTTTGTTAAAATTAAAAATGAGATGATACGTTATTTCACTAAGGTGACGATGTAATATATTTCATGTAATTATGTATTAATGAATTTATAAAACAATATTTTAAAATGACCATAATTGTTACACATATAAATATTATCAGAGCTCAGCGTATCGTCATAGTTTTCGTCCGGGATTGTCCATGCGTGATAGACTTCGTCCGAAACGTCGATCTACCAAAAATAACATACCGGCTGTGTTCCGCAAACGCTGCGAGCAGTAAGCCAGTGCGATATCATATGAGTGCGAAAGAGATACCATTCATGCTGTCTCTCTTGCACTCACATAGACTTACTGCTGGCAGCGTTTGCGGAACACAGCTATACCTATATCTATACTAAATAAGTACAGAGATACGGGAAGAGTATCCGATACCAAGAAAAAGTAACGTGTCTGTTCCCGAGTCGGTAAGGCTAGTACCCCACTCCGCTAGTACTGCTACTACTCTAAATTTGGGAACGCTGCCGTGCCAAACGGGAAAGCAGCTCACCTAAGTGACGACAGCTCACCTATGTTAAGAATAGGTTTCGGTACAGAGTATGGAATAGTGAAATATCGAGTATCTCGGGTTACCTGAGTCTCCATTGATATCGTAGTTATGTTTCAATTCTGAGTACCTTTAAACATCCTGTTGCTGAGATTATATTTTTAATTTTATTGTTTAATATTATGTGACAGTGCGTGAGATAACTGTTTTTTTCTTTACCGAGCTTATATATTTGAGTCATTGGTTTGCATGTGGCAATCAGGGAGGTAGTCAACCTATTACGTGCTTTTAAATATAATTGTATGCCGCTTTTTTTTACAGCTCTGTCGTGGTAGAGGTGATGGAGATAAAAAATCATCTCTTGTGGACTCATTGAACAAGTATACGCAATTTATTTTGGTTTGTGTCGTTCGCTCGGTCGTTTGACAGTGTCGTTAAAAGTCCCTCCGTGAATATGGCTTTAAGTGCAAACGGTGGTTCTGCAGATTTGTCTAATAATAGTAATGCTGTTAAGAATAGTGGTAAATCATTGCACTATCTAACCTGTTTGCAGTTACAAATTCTGCTCTAAATAGATCGAATAGTATAAGGGTCGTTGTTGGTTTGACACCTTTTGATGGATCATACAAGATAGTTATAAAACTGTGCAGTTAAGGACCACCGCTCAAATACGTGACCCTTAACAAAAATAGCTTGGAGCTGTTGTGTTTGCATGTAGAAGAAATCACGTCATATTTCAGAGATTCGTTCTCTTTTATACAGTCAGAATTCGGTAAAGTTTTGGAAAAATATTTACCACGACATGACATAAATTTTGCCCATTCCTATGGTAAAAAAACTATTCCCATTGATAAGTGCCTGGTCAAAGACGAGTAAGACAAGTCGCAGAGTAACACGAAACAGATTGATGACGAGGCCGATGCGCAGCAGCAGATTCCAGTTTGTACGAAAAGAAAGCAAAAATACGCCAGTGTTGTAATAAAGGAGACAACATCTAAAGGTTTGAAGAGTCTTCGAGAGTGCGTCGATGCTTATATAAAGAATCTTGACAAACGCGTTTTAGAGGTGAACCGTATCGTATACTTTATGTGTAATTTTTTTAAAGATGAATTAAGTTTTTTGAAAAAGGTAGAATTAAAAAAAAAATTTCTTTATCTCCGATTCGTTCAGCCATTTTATAATTGTACTACCGAGGCGATAGCTAAGCATGTACACTTTTATATGTCTGCAACTATCGAAACAATTGAGGAATTCAATATTATGATATTATGGAAAATAAGTGATTTTGGAATGTGTGTTGTAGCCTAAAATGTGTTCGAGGAATTGCTTGCTGAATAGTAACTCTAATTTAACTTATTTTCTTATAATACGTAGTGTAATATTTTTGTATACCTCAAGTATATTATATATAAAACTTAGGAATAAAAATTATACAGCTGGACTGAACACTTGATTATGATTTTTCCCCACATTTCGTGAATCTCCCCTGGAGCTGGATTTTAGAGTAGGCTTCCTGGTACTGTGTACTTAAATGAATATGTCTGGCGACTATTCTATAAGATGACATCGCACTGATGCTCATTACGAGTTCCATATACGAGTTCCATATTCGTACGTGGTAAGTGTCAAGCACTCATCAGGGTTTTTTGTGCCGTTAAATAATTATATATATATATATATAGAGAGAGAGAGAGAGAGAGAGAGAGAGAGAAATACCTACGCTGCCAAGAGAGCTGGCGGGCATACATGATGTTTCGTCTAGGAGAGGGTTTGATTCGACCAGTACGGGAGATTTGAGTCTATTAGAATTGCGCTACGCCGTTCCTAACCATATACATCTCATCCTAATATTCCTACTCTCTATCTCTCGCTCTCTTGCCCGCCTCGACAACATCCTCTACGATGACTTGTTTGTGAAAAACTTGGCCACTGCCTCTGACTCGCTCTCTTGTCCGCCTCTCATTCGCTCTCTTGTCCGCCTCTCATTCGCTCTCTTGTCCGCCGCTTATTTGCTCTCTTGCCCGCCACGACAACATCCCTCGCGATTACGTAGACTCTCTGGCCCACCTTGACAAAATTCTCCGCGATGACGTAGAAACATTCGCTTCTCAGCACTTAAGTCGACAAAGCCCCAACAAAGCCACGACTCGCGTCATTCGATACCCCCCGTATCGATAAGACAGACCAGGCATAGTATTACTCGCGCCCAGCGTGTTACACAACGTGCCCACGCTTGCCTCTGATAAGTAGGTTAGCGTTAAGATCAATACATTGGAGAGAGCAAGCGCATCATATTTCTGGGGAGTACGTCCCCAGCGTTATCAATGATGATTACACAGCTGTATCAACAAATGTTTGGACCTCGGACTTCACGCATGTGGGTATGGCAGAAACCATTGGCCGATAATGTAACCGAGCTACTTACCTTCAGCTCGCGCGATCAGGAATCCTGAGGGAGCCCTTGCTTTAGTACGGGCTCAATCATACATACGATGGCATGGGGATCCGGAGTGAGGCTCTTGGAGTGATAAGGCGTAAGTAAGGCTTCTTTATGCATTAGTAAGCGTTTGCTCGTCTAATAGCACAAGGTTGGCCACGGTCGATAATACTGCTTATTGATAATGAGTAGGACTTAAGTCGGTAGAGTGGGAATCATGGCTAATCCGGCACTACCAGGGGGACCTGAGTAGGAGCTCGTGCTATAGTACGAGGAAGCCTGGCTGCCGGGCAGGGGAAATCCGGTACGAGTAGGGCTGCCGGAAAACTGTCCCAGAATCGGCCTAGCTACACTACTTATTTGACTTATGAGGTTATAAACAGTTGTAAGATAGAAAGATAAGTAAGACAAATAAGCTTCGTGGCTTCGTTAGTTATCTAGTTTTTCCTTTTGACATAAACAGTCTAGTGAGATAATAAACAAACTGTGCAAGCTTTAAAAGGTCTTAAGATTCATTTTTTAGTGTGTCAAGAATCGTTTCAGTGACAGATACGTTATTATTGTGATGGCTCTCGGTCATTAGGTTTATCTAATCAATTCCTCATCAACAATTTTTTCAATAAACAAATAAATAATGTTCGCATCGCGTAATATCGGCTGACTTTCTATTCCTGTACAGGATAACGCGTTTCAAAAATGTTATAAAAACTTGAAGAGTAGTATTATCATACGATTTTGAAAAGGGACAAATAAAGTTCCATGGACGACTTAAAAATGTGAAATAAGTCTGCTACCTTTTTTTTATCAAAAATACCGTTAGAATTGTTCGCAAATTAGGTTTTTTTTAAAGGTGGGCTAATCAAATTCTAACATTTAGATGATTACACTAATACTAGGGGTCTAAGCTAGTGTAAAGAAGTTTTTACAACTGTATATTTATTTCCTTAAATTATGTTATGTGCTAGCTTGGGCCCCTAGAGATCATGTGCTGATCTTATCATTGAGATTGTAACACCACATTGCCACACCGTTTGCACAAAAACTAATGCTTGGGAGATTATGACGATATGTTTAATATGCAGGGGACACCTTTAACGCTTTGAGAACGTTTATAAAACGATTTTCGTTCTTTTCAAAAATGTTTGATGGTACAATTTCAAATTATTTTTCAATCGTTCTATGCTGTCCAAGATTTTAATTTATAAATAGTTTCGCCATTAAATAGTGATAGGTCATTTTGCTAAAGGCTTAATTTTTCTTATTCATTTATTTATTTAAGAAGCACGCTCGGTCATGAAATTTGAAATCATTCGTCATAAATTATTTACCTATAAATTAACAGATTTACTTAGTAATTAGGTCATTCAATATTTGATACAGACAATTTATTTCTTAATCAACAAGTGCGCTGGGTAAATCAGTAATAAAATTTTTTTATCTACTTATTAGTAAGTGTGCTGGGTTATTAAGATACTCAGTATTGATAATTTATCTATTTATTTATCAATAACAATCACGCTGTGTTTTAAGGTTATACATTATTTATGAATAATTTATATATGTATTCAGTAATACATGTGCTTGGTTAGCAATTGATAGATGATTTATTATTAATAATTCATTTACTTATGTATCAGTCAGCAATCGCACTGGATTTTTAGGTTAAAGATTATGTATAGATAATCTATCTATTTCTATAGTGATAAGCGGGCTGGGTTATCGGGTTGTAGATTATTCAAAACTGATAATTTATGTACTTATCCATCAAAGTTATGACTATTAAAGTTAATAATCAATATTAACAACTTGAAGAGTAGAGATATACCATTTTAATATACAAATGAGTTGGTGAATATTAAAGTGACGAGGATGGAGCATTCTATTTTATATATCTTATGAAATGATCAACGAGCGCGCTTAGTCATTAGGTAATTGATCATTTATAACTTTTTTACTTATTTATTAATCAACAAGTGTGCTAAATCTTTAGTTTAAAAGTTATATATTATTGATGATGTATTTTCTAATTTTTTGATCAACAAAAGCAACGGGTTTTTAGGTTATAATTAATTATAAATACTTCATCTATCACTTCAGTGAGAAGGACACTTTGTTATTAGGTCATACATTATTTTGGAGATAATTCGTCGGACTATTTATTTATTGGGAAGCGCGCTAGGTCGTCAGACAATTGTTTACTTGTTATGAAATATTTATGCGGCGATTGCACTGTAAGATTAAGTGGTCTTTGTTGATTGGCATTTATAGAAAAATCTCATCTTGTTATTATACCCTCGTAATCTATGTATTCTTACTCTAAAGACTGGTTGGAGCCAACCTCACAGCAGTCAGTTACCTGTCTAGTTTTAGGCACAATGTCACCGATACCATGGATACATTCACACTTACAAAGTGCATAATATCCAAATTTTATGCTAATAATTGCAGGATATACGAGCACAGTAGATAAGCTACGCCTGCAGCGGTACTAACTCATGCCGGTACCAGCTCATGCCGGTACAAGCTCACGCTGGTTTCAGCTCACCCGCTATAGCACGGCAGTGGTAGGGTGAGTATCCCGTGCAATTACATGAGCTCTGACGTTGCAGCTCATACGAGCCGGTACCAGCTCACCCGCTGTAGCTCTCGCCGATACCAGCGCACCCGCTATAGCTCACCCGGCAGTGGTAGGGGGAATTTCCCCGCGCTCGGACGTCACAACTCCAGAGCTCCCCACCTCAGCTACTTTCAAAACTGCTGAGAGGCGATGGCAAAGGTTTCTACGTCAGCGCAAAGGATGTTGCCGAGGTGGGGGAGAGGGAGAAAGAGAGCAAGAATAAGAGCGGGATGCAAAGGATGCTGTCGAAGTTGGCAAGAGGGAGAGAGAAAGAGAGAATATTAGGACGGGACGTATGCGGTGTCGAACAGTGCAACTCTAATCGACTCTAATCCACTGTACAGCTCAAGACGCCCGCTTTCTCAGCAGCTTATATATTTTCTCTTCTTCGACGCAGGCCTTCTATGCCTGCTCACTCGAACGCATTTTGTTTTCATTTGGAGCGAGAGATATGTTGGCTGACCAAGCGCGTTGTGTACAACGCTCGGCACGAGTAACACGATGCTAATACCTCTTCTCTCTTACGCATTATAATATTCTGGCGTAGGGTTTATATCAGTGCATATATACGCGCGTATTAAGTGTTTCGAGTCGCCGGCTATGCACGTGCTCGCAACACTATGCCTTGTCCGTCTTATCAATACAGGGGTATCGAACAATATGGGGCTTTGCCGACCTAAGTGCTAAGAGGCGATGGGAAAAGTTTCTACGTCATCGCGGTGGATGTTGTTTAGGCGGGGCAAGAGAGAGAGAGTTCTAAGAGTACAATTTTTTTTTCAAAACAAATTTTCTTGCTCCATCATTTGAAAATCAAGGTAAAAATATCATTTGGTCGTAGCTGTTCTTTTAATAGCCAATTTTTCAAGGCTGCGGCATTCTTTGCAGCACAATGCGCTGAATCGAATATATGATTTGGGCGTTAAACAACATCCATACTTTTTTTTTTCAATTATTAACATTCTCTTACATCATGAATGTACATATATCAAAAGTAATTCTTACAGTTACGCATGCGTGGTGAATTATATTGATTACTTGATCTATATACATATTTATCAGCACTGCTTGTACTCATTTCGTTTTTTTGAGACCTTTTACATAAATGATGTCATACTTCTTGATAATTGATCTTAAAGTTGCACATAAGTCCTCCTAGGGCATTTCTTTCGAGCTCCAACGTAAACCATTATAGTTGCGTTTCAACAAACCATTTTCACTCATGTTCATAGATGAGAGTTGTGCACAAGAATATAGGGACTTGAAAAGAAATACTGATAGTGTAGAATTTTCTTGCAAAGAAATAAGAGCCACCTCTTTAAAAATAAATTTATTGAGGGTGGTCTCGAAGTCTTGAACGTTGACCATGTACTTAGTCATCTCAACACTGGCACGATTATCAGCCAACTAACGCCTACATCGATATGCGACCTCTTTATATACGAACGCTTGTCACCGCTTCTGTCGCTTTTGTAGAGAAAGACCAGTACAAAATAAATGCACAAGCATATGGTTCAGTCGAATACGTTAACTTGAGCCGTGTGCATCATATAGCAACTTCACGATAATATTGCTAATGCCGACGCCGTGGAGCGTTTTGTTTAATAACACTGAGAGTGATCAGGACTTTCACGCAGCAGTTCAAAGATACAGGTAATGCTTTATTAAAAGCATATAATAATGCGCAAAAATTTGAAAGAACGACCAAGGGTGCTGCTTATTTACAAAGACTTCTAAACCATGAGTACGTTACTCTGCAAAGAGCTGATAAGTTTGGTCGACAAGTGAACTTAACAGTGGCAGAGAGACAAAAACTACAAGCCTAGCTGCCATTGCCTTAGTAAAGACTACTGTACAACTGCTTTAGGACCGCTTAGAAGTTTTGGAATCAGTAAAAGTGTTTGAAAATAAGGCGAAAGATTTTCTAACAGCCTCTATTGATACTCAGTCTAAAGTTGCAATAGCAGCCGAACTGTTTCAAAATGAACAGAGTGATTTCCTGCCAGATGTTGCCGCCAAACTGCAGCTGATTTGAGCGCATGAGCAATGCAATGTTTGAAAAAGAGAGCTGGCGAAGGAAAGGTCTGAGATGTTATGTTGTAGAGCAAAAATTTCTACAGAGTAATTTTAGTTTGTGCTCTACCCTCAAACAGTTAAGATCTGTGTTTTCTGCTCATGCAAGATGGATTTTATCGTCGATATCCACAGCTTCAGAGATTTAAAAAAAAAAAATTTTATCTCGAAAAAAGTGTCCGTGGTGTCACTCCAAGGCAATGTTATTTTAAAGAAGTAAAATAAATATTTTTTTTGCGACGACACACATTCCAAAATCAACATTCCTTACTCGTTGAGAAAGTGGCAGACATATTACGGTGTATATACTTAGACACTGCCTCGGTATTAAAATTATAAAATTGCTGAAGTGAATCAAAGTTAGAGAGAATATTCTTAATTTTATCTTTTTATAAAAAAAAAACTCAATTCGTCCTTTAAAGAATCATATATAAAGTTGAAGATATGATGTATCTCTACAACGTGCTCGTCAAGATTTTTTTTTTTAGTATTAACGAACTCTTAATGACTCTTGAGGCCTTTAACTGTTCTCTCCTTTATCACAGCACTGGCATGTTCTTGCTTCCTTTTCTTACTAACTGGTGGTTCCTGCTGCTCATCGGTGTCATCGTCAAGCTGCTTGGTGTTACTTAGCGACTTGTCTTACTCGTCTATGACCGGGCATTCATCAATGGCAATAGTTTTTGAACCATAGGAATAGGCAAAATTTATGTCATGTCGTGGTAAATATTTTTTCAAAACTTTACCAAATTCCGACTATATAAATGAGAACGAATCTCTAAAATATGACGTACTTTCTTTTACGTGCAAACACAGTAGCTCCCAGCCAGTTTTGTCAAGGGTCACATATTTGAGTAGTGATCCCGAACTGCACAGTTTTATAACTATCTTGTAGGATCCGTCAAAAGGTGCCCAACCAACAACGATCCCTCTTCGTATTTGATCTATTAAGGGCATAAGTTGTACATGCAAGCAAGTTGGATAGTGCAATGCTATGCCCACTATACTTTACAGCACTACTATTTTTAGAGACACTTGCAGGGGCACTGTTTACACTTGAAGCCATATTCACACAGATACTTTTAACGACACTGTCAAACAACCGAGCTAACGATCCAAACCAAACTAAATTGTGTGTACTCACTTGATATGCCGGTGAGACACGATTTTTTATTGCCATCACCTTTACCACTACAGAACAGTGAAAAAAGCGGTATTAAATTATATTTAAAAACACGTGATAGGTTGACTATCTCCCCCACCCCTGATTGCAACATGCAAACCAATGACTCAAATATATTAGCTTGGTAAAGAAAAAAATTTATCTCACGCACTGTCGAGTGATATTAAACAATAAGATAAGAAATATTGTCCCAGCAACATTTTTTATCTCCATCACCTCTACCGCGACAGAACTGTAAAAAAAGCGGCATACAATTATATTTAAAAGCACGTAATAGGTCGACTACCTCCCCCAACCCCTGATTGCAACATGCAAACCAATGACTCAAATATATTAGCTCGGTAAAGAAAAAAAAATTATCTCACGCACTGTCACATAATATTAAACAATAAAGTTAAAAATATAATCTCAGCAACAGGATGTTTAAAGGTACTTGAAATTGAAACATAACTACGATATCAATGGAGACTCAGGTAACCCGAGATACTCGATATTTCACTATTCCATACTCTGTACCGAAACCTATTCTTAACATCCGTATCACTCGCATTCGTCTCTAATGACATATTTAACGCATTAAGTTTAGGCAAAAGATGACCTATTGTATTTTCGACTGAAGTATTTAATTTCATTGGACTGCATGTGACTAAGACGAGGGCGACCAAGTGAATGAAAAAAACTAGACATATTGTTCACAAACGTGCTAACTCTTATAGCAAGCGTAGTTCTATTAGCTATCCTCTTATACCTATCTCAATTTACACGTGCAATCATGATAAAGTTACAATTTGGTGGTGTAATGTACCGTGTATCCAAGTGCCTGTTAAAAAAAATGCTAATTGGATTCGAGCCTAGTCTGGGTATTCACTTAGCATCCTACAACTATTACTTGCTCATTCAGCTGCTTTCTTAAGATTTTCCAGGCGTTAACTTTCGCTATCCATATGACTGCAATGAGTTAAACGATGGGATAACGACAACCGAAAATTTTTTCCTAGGTCAAACGGAAGACTCAAGGGATAAGGAAATTCTCCGATAAGCACATACTTTAAGATGTATGATAGATCGATTTGGTGGAGAAGTCGTTGAAATAATAACATTTAGTAAAAGTAATAGTGCTTGTGAAGGTAGTGTTACGCTCAAACAAAATAATGTCGAAAGAACTGTTTAATGATATAGATGGATATCTTTTATATTGTGAAGGACATAGAATAAGTGTCCAATGTGTATTTAACAAAATAGTTCAATACTTAAACCATAACAGCCAGTCATTTTATAAGGCCCTAATTAAGTGTATACAATTGGCATTATTGACCAAACATTAAGTAAAATTAGCCTCGCTAAGTGTAAAAAAATTGTTTTTAATAAATGTATGAGTAGTGCGATGAACAATAAATTTACACTTTCGCGAGATCAGTGTTTTTCGATTATCGATGATATCCTTCAGTTGCATGCAAATATAATTGTTGAAAATCTCAATGCGCCCGACGATATAGCCTACATGATTGAATAGACGAATGTAATAATCATGTATAATAAATATTAACTGATCACCATATTTTGTTCAATAATCAATTACTTCCCAGTACACATTATAATATCAATGTGATAATTATATAAGGATTTATTGTGATAGTGTGTAAATAAAATACTTTTATTTATTTATTAAATTCCATTTAATGCATTAAGAAAAATCACATATTACACGCTACAATTAATTGGAAATATAAGACTTATGAATATTTTGAAACACAATATTGTATACATTTTTCGTAGGCTTTCAAATTTTCTATTAGTAAACATTTAATTCGCTTATTCGTAACAATTTTCTTCTACAATTTTTTTATTTACTTATCATTACGGTTTACGCTATTTCTTGTTGCTGGTGCTGTGGATGCTGAGCTTGAAAAGATGCGACAAAACGAGCGTAAAGAATAATTACGGCACATATAATGAAGAAAAACAACACAATATTCTCCGCACATTTTCGAATCAAATCTTTGTAATTTTTTTTTTTCACTAGTATTAAACACAATTTTTCCGAATTCGGTCAACATGATGAGGCAATATTATGGGCAATCCATAGCTATCATAATAGCTTCCTCGCGAATTTGTATCTATGTAAATTGCAACCCAGTGAGTACCTGGCGTATCTGCTGTGTCCGTATTTGCTACAATGGCTGCTGGAACACACAAAATGCGCGGTATACGGTTTGCTGCATATACCCCGACTGAACTGGCGTTAAGCTCTTGTATTGCTTTCCGTATTTGATGTGTATTTATTGTCGCAGCTATCGTCGTTACTGCACGCAATTGCAGAGTCAACCTCGTTATAGCCATCGCATGACGCGATTTCGGGCTGTCTCAAAATCCTACTTTTAAACTCGAGATACTCGTACACATCGTAGAATTCCACACTATCTACCAAACTCTTTTTCTCTACATCATCAGGCAAGGAGCTCATAAACCACTCTTTCAGTAAGAATGCTTTGTGCAACGCAAAAAAAATTATTTTTTTTTCAAATTTTTTTTTTCTGGTAATGTGTAGTACATACTATTGTGCTACTAAATTCCTTTTTAAGCTTTGCAAAAGAAGAAGTGCGCAATATTTTTGTAAAATCAAGTACCTCTCAGCACAATAGAGAAGAGATAAATTTTACCTTATCATCACCACGTGAGTATATTCTCTAGAGATTTTTCGTTATGATGAACAAATGTTTGTTCAAACTTGCCACGGAAACATCACCTTCGTACCTATCGAGTCCGTAAACTTCTGATGTGCAAAAATTATTTAATTTTTTTCATCTGATTTAGTAAATCACTAAATCCGTACAGAGGTTTAATAAGCAAATGTCCAATAACGTTGCCTTGGAGTGACACCAGAGACACTTCATTCGGTATGAAATTTTTTTTTTTTTAATCTCTGAAGCCTAGGAAATCGACTATGAAATCCATCTTGCATGAGCAAAAAACACAGATCTTGACTGTTTTAGAGTAGAGCACAAACTAAATGACTCTTAAAAATTTTTACTTTACAACATAACATCTCGGACCCTTCTCTCGCCATCTCTCTTTTTCCAAAATTCCATTGCTCATGCGCTAAATTCAGATATAATTTGACGGCAACATCTAACACAAAATCACTCGGCTCATTTTAAAGAAGTTTTGTTGCTATTTCAACTTCAGACTTAGTATCACTAGAGGCTGCTGGAAAATCTTGCGGCTCATTTTCAAACACTTTTACTGATTCAACAACTTCTAACCGGTCCTGAAGCAGTTGTGTAATAGTCTTTACCGAGGCAATAGCAGCTTGTAGTTTTTGTCTCTTTGCCACTGTTACGTTCACTTGCCAACTAAAAATATCAGCTCTTTGCAGAGTAACGTACCCATGGTTTAAATGTCTTTGTATATGGGCAGCACCCTTGGTCATTCTTTTAAGTTTTTGCACACAACATACGCTTGTAATAAAGCATTAGCCGTATTTTTGAACTGCTGCGTGAAAGTCATGATTAACCGCAGTGCTATCGAATATAGCGCTCCAAAGCGTCGGTGTCAGCGAAATTATCGTGGAGTTGCTGTATGATGCTAACGGTTTAAGTTAACGTATTCGTCTAAACCATATGCTTGTGCATTTATTTTATACTGGTCTGTCTCTAAGAAAGCGATAAAAGCGATTCCTATGCAGTTGTATACAAAGAGATCGTATATTGATGTGTTAGTTGGCTGATAATCGTGCCAGTGTTGAGATGACTAAGTCTGTGGTCGACGTTCAAGGCTTCAAGACAACTTTCAATGAATTTCTTTTTAAAAAGGCGGGTCTCATTTCTTAGCCAAAAAAACATTTACACCATCAGTTTTTCTCTTCAAGCCCCTATATTCATGGGCACGACTCTCATTTAAGAACAAGTGTAAAAATCATTGGTTGGAATGCAACTATTATAGTTTACGTTGGAGCTCAGGAGGAGTGCCCTACTAGGACTTATGTGTAACTTTTATATCAACTATCAAAGAGGATGATGTCATTTATGTGAAAGGTCTCGAAAAAACGAAATAGGTACAAGCAGTGCTATTGAATATGTATATAGCTCAAGTAATCAATATAATTCACCACGCATGCGTGACTGTAAAAATTATTTTTGTTATAGGAATATTCACGATGTCGAAGAGTGTAAATCTTTGAACAAAAACGAGTATAAATGATGTTAAATGCCTAAATAATACATTGGATTGAGCACATTGCCCTGCGAAGAATGCCGCAGCTTTGAAAAATTGGCTATTAAAAGAATAGCAACGACCGCATGATATACTTACCTTGATGTATAACTGATGGTGCAGTAAATTTATTTCTAAAAAAAAAATAATGTATTCTTAAAACTCTCTCTCTCTTGCCCCCCGCCTTGACAACATCCACCACGATGACGTAGAAAACTTTCCTAAAGCCTCTCGGCACTTGTGTTGACAAATCCCTGAATCTCTCGACACCCGTACTTATAAGATGGATCAGGCATAGTGTTGTGAGCACGCGTATAGCCAGTGACTTGCATCATTTGATACATGCGTACATATGCGCTAATATAAACCCTACGCCAGAATATTATCATGCGTAAGAGAGGAGAGGTATTAGCATCGTGTTACTTGTGCCGAGCGTTGTACACAACGCACTTGCCTCTGCTTATTATATCTCCTGCTTCGATTGAATACAAAATGTGTTTGAGTTAGCAGGCATAAAAGGACTGCGTCAAAGATAAAAAAATATATGAGCTGGTGAGAGAGTGGGCGTTCTAAGCAGTACGAGGGATTGGAGTCGATTAAAGTAGCGCTGCTCCCAACCGCATACATCCCGTCCTAAAATTCTCTCTTTCTCTATCCCTCTTGCCTACTTCGACAGCATCCTTTGCATCCCGCTCTTATTCTTGCTCTCCTTCTCCCTCTCGCCCACCTCGGCAACATCCTTCGCGCTGACGTAGAAACCTTTGCCATTGCCTCTCAGCACTTAAGGAGGGAGCAAAGGTGGGGAGCTTTGGAGTGATGACGTCCGAGCTTGGGGGAACTCCCCCTTCTACTGCTTGGTAAGCTATAGCCAGTGAGCTGGTATCGGCGAGAGCTACAGTGCTTAACTAAACTCACCAGACATTAGTAGAACCCTCAGGTGTTATTTACAAGTACATTTCGTGCTTTTTTTCGCTGTGTTGACCTAGTCACAATACATATTTTTATTCTTTCTAACCTCATAGGACACCTGACAGCCCTAAACAATATTTATTGTTGTACACCAGCATAATATATACCTAAATCATTAATTTGGTTGGTCCATTTGCTTTAAATAACATTTCTTTTAATTAAATAAAAAGTGTTCCCATAAGACTACGTGCATTTTGGCGATCTTAGTGAGGGAAAATTTCTCTCACTCGCAGCGCCATATGTAGTAGGCACATAGCGAATTAAGCTCTTACGACTCGTATGCTTGTGTTCTCTTAGCCCAATATTTCTCTCCGTATATTTTTTAAAATTCTACGTGGTATTGCATATGGTTTTACATGTGGCATTACATAAAGGGTTTAAGATCGATAATGCCGTCGTTAATTGCATGTGTAATTACGAGAAGCGATTATGCATAGTTTTATTCATTTACATATAAGTTTTATAGCAATATTTGTAACAATATTATACTATAAGTCGCTACAAACCGTGTACTAACACTAAATCAAGGGGTTTCCAGTATTTTTTGTTCAATCAGGACAAAAAAATTCTTTTTTATTTGTAAATTTTTCTTAAATATACCTAAATTTCCTTGTATCAATGTTATAATTCGGTTAGTAACACACATAGTGGCCATAATATTGTTTTATATATGGCCTCTTTAAAGATTATGTAAATTACAAAAAATTTGCTGAATCGCTACTCGTGATTCCACGTGTGATTCCATATTTAATTACCGATGGCATTACCCATACAAAACCCTTTAAGTAATGGTACATGTAAAACCATATGTAATACTACATGGCATTACAGAGTGAATTACGAAAGTTATAGCATATGCATAAGCATATTTTTTTTAACGGTAAGAAGTTACGCTGTACTAATATTTAAAATTAACGGGCACTCACTGTACAAGGCTGCTGTCTCACTAGCTTTTACCGAGCTCATATATCTGACTGTAGTATATACAGTGAAAAGAACGGTATCTCTTTTCTCTTTAGGGAAAGAGGAAATAATTTTTCAAAGTGAGTACTGGTACTTTTTAGTTACAGACAGGGATGCTGGACAGAATATTTTCGTCCAGGATTCCTGTCCTAAGTACAAACAACGTCAATAGATTCTATCCGGAGAAATGATTACCGTTGGGTGTACATCTTAACGACTAAAGATGTGTTTGAAAAGACAATCATCGAAACAAATATTTTGTCTTGTAGCCCTGATTACGATATGCTTACATTAAAATAAAACTAGATAATTCTGGACCAAAAGTTTTTTGTTATCCTAAACACTAAGTTCAAACTCAGTTAAACACCGAGAATCATTTTTTCATTCGCACATTAATAAAAATCAAGCGATATTAAAAATTATTGGTGGCCGAGTCGCGGGATCGAGGCTCTAGCGTTGGCTTTCAGGAGGTGGCTACATAACCGCATTGGCTTGCGTTTGTTTGCGTTCTAGTGATCGGCAGCGGTGGCGGTGGCGTGTCAAACTATAGTGCAAGCAAGTAAACTCATCTAGTCATAACACTATAAAAAAAAAATCTGTTTTATGATTGAATCAGTTAAGTTGGTGACACTATAACGAGTGAGCTCAAGTAAGCGCGTTCATCTAGCCACGGCCTCAGTCCTTAGACTTTGCCGCTCCTTGCTCTCGTCGCAATTCTCCCTCTTACCAATACGGCGCTGCTGCACCACTTGATAATGTCTTTGGTACGAATAGACTGGTGGTCCGATGGACCATCTGTATGCACGGTGTATGTGTAATCTTCTGCAATCATACCCTGTTTCCTAGTCCCAGGCAAAAAAAAATATTTCTCTGTATTACTTGACGTTAATATTCAATCACATCCATGATAATAACCTAACATATATTTACACAATTATACACGCTTGCCTCTCAAAATAGTTCAAAATTCTATGTACTTAAGTAACATAAGTACTTAACAAACGCAACGGCTTTCAGTAACCCATATTGGCAAAATATGGTTTTGATTTCAGTATTTTTCTACCTATGATTCTCGAGCATAATTTTTTTTGTAGATTTTACGTGGTATGATGGCTAAATTTCTTATTTGGGAAACACATGTAGAAAAACTTACACAGCAGGAATATATGATGCAAAAATTAGAAATATAATCTTTGTTATTTATGTATATTTATGTCCCATGATCAAATAGATGACTGGAAATTTTTTGATAGCAATAATGTATCATTATATAATTATGTGTCGATTATCGATTGGATTGATGATTATTATTAATGACATGTGAATAAGGCTGAACATTTTTTTTTCATGTGGATTTAGCCTGAAAAGGACGTGGAATGTGAATAGATTTTACGTGGACCATTTCACAGATAACTTAGTATCGGGACAGTAATTTTACGTAAGAAGTGCGTCAGAATCGCGATGTTGGTGCTCCCAGGTTCAGTATATGTCGAATTCTCCAAAAAATCTTGATTTACGCGTCATCGCGTTGTCGGAGATGGCACATCAGCAAAACGCAAAAAAAATCATCGTGTGACACCTAGTTTTCTTCGTTTTGATCTCCCCTACCTGTTTTGTGCCTCGGGACACCCATTTTTTTCACTATGAAAAAAGTTACAGACGAAAAAAGGACGATAAAAAAAAATAGAAGATTCGCTGTTTTCGGTTTACTATTTCAATTCTATCTCAGCCTGAACGCATTGCAGAGTAATTTTTTAAAAAGAAATCGAAAGGACTTGAAAAAAGCTTCAAAATGAGCTAAGGTTGAGTCTAAAACCTCACTTGGGTCCTAAGTTATAAGCACTGCGATTAAAAATTTCGTTTGAAAATTGTAATTTTCAGCGATTTCAAGGTTTTTGAGTTTTAGAACTTAAACTTCAATTACTTATAATATTGGACTCGAGTAAGGTTTTCAGCTCAACCTTAGTCCATTTAAAAGCTTTCTCGAAATCCTTTCAATTACTTTTTTCTAAAATACTCTACAATACGTTGAGGCTGAGATAGAATTCAAATAGTAAACCGTATTTTTCACCGAAATCAGCAAATTTTGTATCTTTTTCTACAGTCCTTTTTTCGTCTGTAACTTTTTTCATAGTGAAAAAAATGAGTGTCCTGGGGTACAAATCATGTAGGGGAGATTAAAGCGAAAAAAAACATGTGTTACGCGATGATTTTTTTTGTGTTTTGGTGATGTGCCATCTCCGACAACGCGATGATGCGTAAATCAAGATTTTTTGGAGAATTCGACATATACATAAAAATTAAGTCCATGACTGAAACTGTAATGACCCAGAATATTTTTCTCTGTCGTTCTTTAAATTTTAAAGCTATGCTTCTCATAGCACGCTTTGGCACTTGGGATCAATGAGAGGAAACCGTAATGCTGGCCGGAATTTATTAACTGATCTTCAGAAATATGAAACCCTATGTTGAAGGGGTCAGGTTATCAAATTCAGCCAGTGTAAGGCAGCGCAGACATGAGTACATGTCAACTGTATATAGTCAATGTTTTGAGTATGCTTGCGTTAATGTTACTTGCAGGCTTGGCCATCTAGTGAGTAAAACGGAAAGCTTAGTTAGTGCGGGCCGCTATTCGCTCCGTGCAAGTTAGGTGCTGCCCTCGATTCGTCGGAAATCCCATGTTAAATCAGTTGCAGCGGCTGCCACCGTTAACTTTGTCAGGATTTTCCATAAGAGCACGTGTTAAAGTGATAGTCAGCGCCAGCCGTACCCTTCATAGACTTGCTTACAGCTAGAAACTAAGCATATATTCATTTATCTCATGCATTTTTTGGGTTTCGTGTATTGTACTTTGCTCTTATTTTTTTTTTAACTATTTGCACAACCAGCCTACATTTTAAAGTCCGTATCAGAAAAATTTCAAAAACGTACACTTAATCATCTAAAAACGTTTTTTATAAGAATTTGGTAACATTTCGGAAACTTTTCAGAAATGGTTTTCTGGCCGACATAGTCAGCTGACCTCAGTATTTCTTAAAAATTCAACAATTGCAAACTAAAACTGTTTTAATAATTGATGTTTTCATATTAAATATCGACAATAGTAGATTATAAAAAAAGAACCGGCTAAATCCAGGAGACGAATTAAAGCAATTTTAAAGGCGACAATTTTTTACCCTTGTCTCGATCACATACAATAATCGAAATAGAATTCACCTGTATATAAGGCACAAATACCGTATGCTTCGGTTTTTCCTGTTTACATCTGAATTGAAAAGATTTACAATCGATTTAGAAATTTATCTTATTTTATTTACTCTGTATTTAAAAGTTATTGTAAGCTGTACATTAACTTTAGTAGATTTTTTACTGACACCTTGGTGTAGAGGTTCTTAAACCTAACCCGACAACAATACCTTTTTTTTACCCCAGTTCCCCTCACTGCCCATATTTCCTGTCCTATCCCTTCCTTCTTTCCCCCCCCCCCCCCCCCAGATCACATATTTCCCCAACTAGTCTTGCACCTACTTAGAGCGCTCACAGGGCTTATCTCCAGGTCCCCCTGTGATGCAGAATAATCCACAAGTCTTGGGAACTAGTTCCAGCCAGAAATAACTCTAAAAAAATTTCCGATCTGACCCGACCGGGATTCGAACCCGCGCCTCGCTTCAACAGCCATACCGCAACTGACCAAGATTCGCGCCTTAGCCAACTGAGCTTCAACTCCTTTTACATGTATTTAGATATTTTTTTAAATAATTACTTGTCTTAGTGCTATTTCAAATAAAATATATATATATATATATATATTGATCCTGCAAGCTAAATTATTGTATTAATATCATACCACATTTGCGGTTGTTAACGTCGGAGTCTTTTGTTTGTTTTTGAACATTTGTTATAAACCATCTATGCACCTCTTCATCAACAAAAAATATTAGTGAATAATTGTTTATATTGATTAGAAATCATGTATCTTACGAGAAAGTTAACCAAGAAGTAAAAATCTTACTAATATAATTAAGTGCGGATTATTAGAAAAAATAAAAAAACGACGATGCTATTGACCAAACTCTTGTAAGGATATTATACTCTAATTTTGTTGTATGAGAGTGTTTTAAAGGTCTAAAATTTATAAATTTATAAAATGTCGGCTACATATTAGATTTGCTGTTTTAAATTTCTAAAATATATCACTTGATTCGTAATCATGGATTTTAAAAACTTTAAGGAATCCAGATAATATGCAAGAACAATATTTTAATTCATATCAAATATAATTATTTTACTTTTATGGTGCAAGACATTTCTTCAACTTAACGATTTTTTTCTCTTGGAAAAGGCACTTTCTACGAAAACTTTTCAAGAAAAACTTTTAACTGAAGATTTTACTAAAATTACTACTAACATACTTTTTAATTTGCAAAATTCCTTGATTTTAAAGTTGCTGTCCACCATAATAGATCCGGCATTTTGAATTTGGACAATCTGACACTGGATTCACAATCGATGACCACAACAGTCGTACAGTATGCTAATACAGCAATGCAATTAGTCAAAAAATCCAAGAATAACTCTTTTTTTTTGTAATAAAGTACTCATCATTCCTAAAGTTTAAATGAAAAAATTATAACTGTCTTAGTCGTAGTTCACGCGGAGTTTCTCATGTATGTATGATATGTTTCTTGAAATATGTCTGCTAGAATGGAATATCATTCGGTTATATTTATGATGGTTTTAGTGCCTTTCGAGGATCAAAGAGCAGTCTTGGAGTTGCTGATTATTCCAGAGGAAGCTGCTGAAGCACGAGTATTTGTCCAAAACCTGCAAGACATATGTGTCAGAGATCCTGGAGCAGGTATCGCAAATAATTTGTAATTGTACTGATTTCGTACAACTGAAGACGTAATTGGTATAAAACTGAAGGTAGGCGGTATCATCATTTGATATTTTATTTAGCATAAAATGCTGATGAACATCTTTGATTGGTCTTTAATAAACAAGTACTTTTCCTACGTCGGACGTTTTTAAAGGTCTGGTGTGCCTTGCTAGAAAAAATAGTATTAGACCACTAATGCGCATCTGGCCTGGGTGATCATTGGGCTATTGCGAACCACTGCCCGAGAGAAAGTTATGGATGTCTTAGAAAGATGCACATTCGTAACGAAAACTACTACTTGAGCCCTCACTTTGCGTCTGCAAGGGAGGAAATAGTAGTTTTCTTCACAAATGTGCATCTCTCCAGGGCGGTCCCTGGGCCCAAGGGCGCTTGCGAAGCAACGCCCGAAGGACTGTTGGGACCGCCCTGGTCGGATGCATGTGAGTGGAGAATGCTATTTCTCCTACCGAGGGCGCACCAGCCTCTCCAAAACGCCCGAAGTAGGAAAATAAATTTTTCCTGTCTCTGGCGATCCTGTTTCACCTTTGGAATCTGGTGACACTTTTATTTGTTAAAATAGAATTGGTTTCTAGTGCGAATTCGAAAATATTCAACATAAGGCTCCCTGGCTTCCTCTTCGTCGTGATCTATCTAAGTTCCATCGTGTACAAAACTACTGTTATGCTTTTTCATAAATATTTGCACACCACAAGTAGCAGCCGTAAAAATAAAACATTTCATCATTTCTAAGGAAAATAATGTATTTGTGCTTACATGTTTTGTCGGTCCTTTGAAAATAATTTTTTAGTAAGGCACTGTGTATTCTCTTCGTGCAAGTGTAGACGCCAGCTGTTATCATAAGTCTGTCAATATATTTGTACTTTTTAGGACTCAATGCATTATGAATCGTAAGTAAGACGAGATGATTAATGTATTACGTTGCATGGAAAGAGAACCATAAAAAAAATGCAAATATCGAATTTGTTTACATCGTAAGACGTAAAAGTAATAAATAGAATACTCAAATACAGTCATAGGTCGTTCGATCCAAACAGAACATAATAATCTGTGCCTAAACATGACGTGAGAGTAACGTAAATACGTCAATGACGACAAATCATCAGTTACTTATTTTATTTTTCTTACTGTGGTCATCTATTTAATTTTTTACAGTGATTTCTGTTGAGGAACGAAACTATGTAAGATTCTGTTACCTTTAGGCAAGGTTATTTTTATAACTAACCTCCTAAACACACAAAGACTTACATATACATACACAAGTTTTCAACGTATTAAGTCCTCGAAAGTCCTGAGATTACGCATATTTTTATCAGTAGGAGCGCTTCGATCGTTTTTCTTGTCACGCTCCAACGACTTGCACGAAACGAATATGTCGTTCATAAAGTATTTTTATAATTTGAAGACAGAAATCAAAATTTTTACGAATAGAAACTCTGTATTCAGACGCATAAATTGGCGAGGGGAGATAATAATAAAAAGCTTTCATGGTCTACTCAGCAAATAATTCAATTTAAAAGTCAAAGCGCATCATGTCACTTATCCAAGAAATACGAAATAATAGACTGATTTCAGCGTAACAACCATCTATTTGTAGGTGGATTATTCGAAAACTCAGTTGTTCGTCCAAACGGACGAAATGAACAACTTAGATCTGCGATGGAAGTTGTTGGAGTCGATCGTGAAGCCAATAACGTACCACTGGCACAGCTGGTTGGTGCGCGGCGTTTTAGGGGTCGAAGGCGCGTTCGAAGAGGCGCTGGTAGAGGTGCACAGGATCGAGACCAAGAGCAGCTTGTAGTTGAAGATGATATGGATGATATTCAACTAGATCAAAGATTACGAGATTTAGAAGCACGAGCTTAACGTCGTGGACGTGGACGTTGCCGAGGCCATGGCCGTGGTGGTCTGTTGTATACTTTTTTTTTTTTTTAGTTACGAATATAAAATCTCACTATAAGTAAATATTCAGCGCTCCAAAAATAGAAGATAACAAAATTTTTATTGTACACTTCATACACACTGACTTTGATTGTTCATTAAGTGTGCCCATGATTGTATTACGTAAAAACTATTTCTTCAAAATGTACAATATGATGCCGGTTATACTGTAAAAATAAATTGAAATGAAAGGAAAAACATTCAATAAGAAATCCATAATTAATGTAGTACAAGTGTAACTAGAAAACGCAGTTAAACACTTGCTTAGCTATGAGGTTCGCGACTTTGCATTTGTGCACTTCATTCTTTGCTGTACATAAATAAATAATTACTTTTATGATTTGTAAAGGTAACAACGTTATCGTAGAAATCAGCAGTAAGGTTGTTATTCTATAAGAATAAGTAGCACTATTACACCGCCCAATTTACTAACTTTTTATTTTTATTTTTCCATATTATTTTCGTAAATTACGCTATAAACCTTGGTAGGAATTAAATAATAATAATATGTTGTCATATAAACGGTGCAGAGGAGCCTTATTATGAACGTATAGAACTGCCTCAACGGCACATAGCTCATGATGCTATGGATCTACATGGGCCAGCCCTTGTTGACGATCCAGAACAACATCAGGTACAAGCCAACGTCATCCGAGCTGAAGACCATATGGCTCCAGAAGAAGCAATCGTGGAGTAACCTATGATACAACGATTGGATGATTTTGTTCCTGAGGATCCAGTTCTGGAGGCACGAGCAGGGCCTCGACTACAAGTCATTGAATTGAGCGATGACGATGACATGGCTGCCGATCAGCTTTGCTTGCAGGCACCTCATGTCCAAGAGAACATCATGGAATTAGCGAGGGAGGTGTTAGCGCAGCAAGTACCTGAAGAACTTCATGTTGCAGTAGGTAATGCCAACCTGGTGCCTCATCCTCCCCGGATTCAACTTTCCCCTCCGCGACTACAACTGCCAGGACAGCGGCGAAAGGGTATTATGTATTTTGGTACGTCAGTATAATTAATTGTTTGGGCCATCATAAAGTGTCATTATATTCTGAAATATTTAGTAGATAATACAGTATAATAAATGATGTCACAACATAATCTATTCATTGTCATGGAATACCGTTAAAATGCAAACGTTGAATTTAAAATACAAACTTCCATGGATATTTATTGTTATGAGTATTGTATACTATGTGATAGCTTACTTTTTTAAATTTTTTTCTGTGAATACGTCGATTTATTTTTTTGTTGCATCAATGTTTGAGAAAAAATTTTTCATAGAGAATTGTCAAGAGTAATTATTATATTTAATTTTTTTTTAATGTTTTCAAAATTATTCTTTGTTCTACAATCATAAATAGTAACAACATTTTTATAAATCCTGTTTTTTAGCATAAATCTCTAAAAATTATTTGAATCCTCGTTATGATACATATTTTGACAAGAGCTGTTCCGCAATTTCCGCAAATTTATAGATTTTGATGCCGCAGAGGCAGAAGATAATGCCATCAACATGGATAGACTCGACCTTCAGCAACCTCAACTCTAGGGCCAATTTCTAAATAGTAATCCACGGCTGCAAGAACACGGTGATGCTCCCCAACAGTTATATCGCAACCAACGCAAACGCTTATACCAGAGGATGCAAACTGAAGCAGCAGGTAATAACATATTTTGTATACTATTACTAATACAAGACAACATAACATAAGAGTAACTTTTTGAAAAGTTAACGTAGCTTGTGAGACAAGAAATATATTATATATTTATTAGAATCAATGTTTTCCTGTTAGTTGTTTTTATGTTTTTGTCTCTTGGAAGTGGGGTACATTACTGCTATTTATTAATTTTAATAGTAATAATGTAAATGATATTAGATAATATATTTAAAATAAAGTATGACACAAAATTTTTTTCTCAAACGCATTTGCGTTAGAATATATCGCCATACTCAAGTCGCGTCAAATATATTTATTCCAGATGTTTTTCTTTTTCAATAATAACATGTATGTACCTCAAGAGGGTGCAACCCTTTGGAGTTCGCCCCCGTTGTAACATACACATATTTAAATCACGCAGCAGTAAAAATGATTTGGAGGGTGTCACCCACTGGAGTTCGCCTCCAAAACATTTCAAGTACTCTCTCGCGGTTAAAAACACTAGCATATAAAACTATTATCAATCCTCACCTCATGCTAAAAACGTTCGGAATTTACATTTTTTTTCAGCAAACTCTTTGCAATCACAATTTGCACTTCGAGGTCTGAACCATAGTAAGTGGAATGGTTTCGAAAAACTTCCCTTGATAACCATAATTTTGTAAAAATGTTATCTTGCAGTAACTCAGTATATGCACAAAAAATTGTCTGATAATTTTGTGAGTATGAATTTAATGAACAATCATCACAATCTAAATGCACCTAAATATCGACGTGGACCATATTTTGTGATTTTTCAACAAAGAAATTGAGGCTTAGGGCATGGAGCTTATTCTCTCACAATGAACAGTTTTCTTTCATCAATTTCATACAAAATACTTAATAAACAAGGCTGTCGAAAAATCATGGAACACTGGGTTCGAAATATTATTACTATTTGCACCGTAACTTCGTTTTTAAAAGCTGCAGAGCCGCTTCAGAGACAAAAATGAAGCTCTTGAAGTACAATTTATGTAACAGTTTTTAACGATGAAAAAAAAGCTCTAAATTAAAATGTTACAGCTCGAAAGAGCTAAAAATTTAAAAATACGTTAATGTTTTTTTCTTTTCTCTCGAGCTATATGCACTCATAATTCTTTATGCTGAATTCCTTTTGAGATGTTTTAAAAATAAGGTCAAAGTTCCGCTGAAGTACTTCATTTTTCTTTATTAAAGAACTGTCTACGACTTTTGAGGGCCAAGTTATGATGGAAATCGTAAGAGCAGTCGTAAAATTGATTTTTAAATTTCGGGTTTACGATCAAAAAAAGCTAAGAAAAAATGTGCTGAGACCCCGATTGCTTGTAAAAAGAACCTTTCTTGTTTCGTGGGATCTCTGGAACAATAAATGAGTGCTTTGAAGGCGTGCTTTCAAAAAAAATTCGCCTCGTTTTTTATCGCTGAAAATGGCAGTTTTTTCGTCGGTTTCCTTGTGTACCATAACTTATCATTTGAATTGAAATATAGGTTGTATTGATGAGTTCTACAATTCCTAGAGCGACCATTAAAAAATATTCCAACTAACCCTTACCTAGTATGAGTATTGAGAACTTAGAATGTTTCTTTTCATTACTACGAGATGATACAGTAATGCCAATCAAATAACATACAAAACTTTATTTTAAACGCATTTACGTGAGAATATATCGTCATACTTAAGTTGCGTAAAATATATTTATTCCAGATTTTTTACTCATTCAATAATAACATGTATCAACCTTAAGAGGGTTCCCTTACCAAAACATCCTGCAGGATGTCCTGCAGGCTCTTCTGCAGGAAGTCCTGCAGGATTTCCTGCAGAATATCCTGCATTTCTTTTATGGAATTAATTTCCGTTGTATCGTAAAAATACCTTTTTATTCTGTCTATAATCTTCCTGTTTTAGTGACTTAATATTATTAATAACAATGAAAATAAAGGAATAACAAGAAAAAAAATATTGATTATATTAATCATAAAGATTGTAATGGCGTTTATAAAAATTATGGCAATTATAATAATAGTACTAATAATAATAGTAATAATAATAATAATATTGATAATAATAATAATAAGAATTATAGTAATAATAATGATTCTAGTAATCATAATGATAATTATGATGATTACAATAAGAATCGCATCAAAGACACATAGCATGCAAATGATGTTTGAACACAATTTATTATTAGTTCATTGCAAAGATGTACACAAAAAGTATTGAAAATATAAAACCAGCTGTTCACGTGACTATAAATATTGAATACATAGCAGCCTTTTTTAATTAAACTTTAATATTACATGCATTGCATTATTTTCCAGATTACAAATGATCAACTGTTTCTTTACATTTTTTTACAAAAACGACAATGTCTGTGTTAGTCTGTTTCTATGTCATTTACGATTGGGATAACACACCATTGGTTATCAGTATATTTAACGCTTACACATTTACCTAATAGTTTACATAATTGTTTACAAATAGATGATGTGGTTTCTTTTACGATGAAAGAGTATTTTTTGGAAGAAAACTGTCCAGATTCACACATTTCGTCACTTTGTACATCCGTCAGATTGCCAATCAAAAAATAATTTTCTGTTCGCGAATTGGTAGACATAGTCTTTACTAAGTGTGTAAGGAAAATAATATTATTTGGTTCTGTCAAGACAATACTATTATTCCTTTTTCGTAAACGTTTATAGCTACTAGTATGATACATAATATTCTTGTAAATAAATCTTTTGTAAGCATAACACTTATCATTTACGCTTTCATTAAGGATATCCTCTATCTGCAACTTTTGTGTCAATTCCAGTCTTATTATTTGAGGCTTACAAAAAGTACGTAATGTTTCAACATGTTCTATGCAGTTTTCAATCCTGCACTGATCTATTAGCTTAACAAAAACATTTAAAACTTTCTGAGGACACATTGGATCACTGAAAATATGTGCATGACATTTAATACATCTGAGTCTACTATAGTTTTTATGAATTTGCTCCGGAACATATTGCGTTCCGGAAAAAAGATTTTTTATGACACCGTTAAAACTTTCGTAAGGAAAAGCCGACCTAGCCCATAAGGATCCGTATAAACGTATAAATGTTGGTACGTGCAACAGTAAGTGAACATTAAATTTCATGTAACATTTGCCGTAAAGATGTTCAACTTCAGAAACAAATTTCTCAAGAGCAGTTTTACCCAGTTTGAAATCAAATTCACTGATTTTGTTTTGCAAAAAAATATTCAATGCAGTTACAAAAAGATTCCAGTGTTTCAAATATCTGTTAGGTAAAGAACCTTTTAATACAGGTACAGAGTAACACAGAGTCAGATTTTTACATTCACTTGCCTTGAAGTCAGTTGCAATTTCCCTGGGTACTCGAGTAATTTCAGTTGGTGGTTTAATATTCACAAGCTTAAAATTGATTTCTGCTGCTTTTGTGCCCAGATAAAAAGCTTCGTCACTATTTCGTGGATCGAACCACTCAGTAATAAATAATTTTGCAACCCCCAGCAAACAAGAATGCATATAATCCGGGGAAAGAGAGTAAATAATATCAAATCCAGGAATCATTGAAAGAACAGAAGGGCCCTTGACACCTTTGATTACTCGATTGCTACAAACTGCTACTTCCCAATGCTTGAGATGATCTTGTGCATTTCGTGGTTCACGTGCTTTTCCACAGTATACTCGAGCATGGCCTCTCCCCATAGGTACATGTTCACCCTTATGCAAACAATATGAGCAGCCATACTCTCCATTGTACTGTTTACTGTTGGAAAGTAGAGGTTTAGCGACAGAATCACACGTACAGAACAGTGTATGTACTCTAATAAGCACTGGCGCTAGACTCCTAAATGTCGGGCATAATATGCCATTACAACGTAGTTCTGTCAGTTCTTTTATAAAGGGTTCTATGTACATGTTAATCACTGGCTTCTTAAATCCATACCATGACCCGAACAAAAAAATTTTCTTCTTTCTTTCTCGATAAGGTAACTCGTTCACGGTCACTTGAATCGGCCACATACTGTATTTACTCGACTTAAACAGTGTAACGCCATCAGTATTCCATTGAATAGTCAGATCGTCGTCTCCTATCACTTGATTTTCTCTCATCTGCCGATATGCATATCCATTTACAACATCGTTTTCATCACATTCTTTTCGCAGCAAATCGTACTTGGGACTGTTCAATAGTTCTTCTAACTGTTGCTTTAGAGGAATATAAATAAAAAAATATCCTTCGTTCTTCAGTTTGTCTTGGATGTAAACCTTGCAGCACTTTGAACACATTGAGATGTCTTCATGTTCCGAAAAATGTAGAATAATATTACAGTCACTGCAGTAAAAATACCGTTGGACTTCTTGCGTTTCAATAGTTTGAAGACATCTATATTTTGACTTATACACTTCAACAGGTAAATGAATATCAATCAAAGATACAAGATTTTCCAGCGCGATGTCAGGTAAAAAATGTCTCAAGGCATATGCCATCATAAGAAGACAACTTTGGCTTTTCGTAATTACGCCTGCTAGCCGCTGACGCTGCGGGCCTCTCCACGAGTATACAAGACAGTCGATCGACAATCAGGTTTATCATTGTATTTGCGTTTGTGTTAGCGT
>JAPYYV010001187.1:0-25633 GCA_030522625.1 Copidosoma aretas
CACACAAATAATCAATAAAAATAACTCGCAAAATAAAAAAGTTTGCTAAGTGCGATTTTGGCGCTCATGGCTAAAAAGAGAAAAATGACCTCGTCATAAATCTGACAAGATTTTTAGTTTAGAAATGTAAACGAAATGAAATGGTAAAGAAACACTTACCAATCAGATAGGATTTTGGGTCCTGTGTAAATGGGCTGATTCTTGAATAGAGTTGTAGTTTGAAACGTCCTTAACAAAAGTCTTAATGGGTGCAAGTCCAAATAATCCCTTGGTTTTGAGAAAATAGCGATTAAAGTCAACGATTTTTTTTGGGGTTAGTTGACAGGAGCATACAGCGGGTTCGATTTATATATAGTTAGTGGAAAAAAGAAGAAGGGTTACGTCGAACGCGTTGCAAGTGTTGCCAACAGATAATGCATAGTAGTCATTGCGCCCATACTAACTCATGAGAGATAAAGTGACAAAATGATCAAACAGATTAAACAATAACATGGCATCAACTGCATAGCACGAACGCTGGTGCCCGCTCTAGTGGAGTTTTACCAGAGGCACCTATGGGACAGCCATATGATTTTTGTATCCGTGTATACAGCAACATGAAGGTAATAGCGTAATATTGCTTCTCCTGTTCGGTATACAAAGGAGAAAACGTAACATCGCACTTCTCCTCGTTAGATAAAAGCGATAAAAAGCCAAAGCCTGGATATCGCTTTGTCCCTCAGGTAAAGGACGACAAACAACTATAACATTGAAATTGCTCTTTGGCTCGTCAGGTAATCGTCGATTTAAGCTCGATAGGACGGATTCCCTTAAGTATACAGCAAGTCCGATATTGATCTTCTTCCCGTTAGGTAAACGGCAATTAACAGCCAAATGCTCGATATCGCACCTCTCTACGTTAGGGGACCGGTGATAAACAATCGATAGCTCGATATCGCACTTCTACTTGTAAGGTAAACGGCGAGGAAGAGCCAAAAGCTCGATATCGCAGTTCTACTCGTTAAGTGAACAACATGACACAGCCATAAATTTGATATCACACTTCTCCTCGTTAGGTTAACAGCGACACACACCGAACAGTTAGATATCGCACTACCTATCGTTAGGTAAAAGACAATAATCAGCTAGAGGTGCTATATAGCCTATCTCATAGGTATACAACGATACGAAGGAGAAAACGTGATATTGCATTTTTTTTGGTTAGGGGAATAGCTACAAACATCCAAAAGCATATACGTTTACCTAAAGAGAAGAAGTACGATTTCAAGCTCTTAGATATCACTCATCCTCGTAGGTACTTAATGATACAAAGGGGAAATCAAGATATCGTTTATCTCCTTAGGTACACAAAGAGAGAAACACTATAGCGCACTTCTTCTCGTTAGGTTACGGCGATAAAGAGCCAAATGATCTTTACCACTCTTTGGCTCGTTAGGTAAGCAGCGATACCCAGGCCTAAGGTTATTATCACTCATTTCTTTTGGTACACATTCTTACTCGACGAGGAGAACTGCGATGTCAAGATTTTAACTCTTTATCGCCGTTTACCTAACAAGGGGAAGGGCGATATCGAGCTTTTGGCTGTGTCTCGGCGATCACCTAACAAAAAGAAGTGCGTTATCTCGTTTTTCTCTTTTTTGTACTTGAGGGGATAAGCAACATAACGCTTTTTCCTTGGTATGAGTGTATACCACAAAGGATGAGTGGTATTAAGTTTTCGGCTGATTATCGCCGTTCACCTAACGGGTAAAAGTGTGATTTCAGACTTCCTGTATACCTAAGGTAATGAGTCGTATCGAGCGTACATCGACCATTACCAAACGAGCCAAAGAGCTATCTCAAGTTTATGTCTGTTTGTCGTCGTTTACCTGAGAGACGAAGCGTTATTGAGCTTTTGGCTGTTGATAGACGTTCACCTAACAAGAGGAAGTTAGATATCAAGCTCTTGGCTGTTTATTGCTGCTTACCTAACGAAGAGAAGTGTGATATTGTATTTTTATCTTTGTTTACCTAAGGAAATGAGCGATATTGCGCTTCTCCCTTCGTATCGATGTATACCTAAGGGTATAAGCGATATAAGGCTTACGGCTGGGAATCTCTGTTTACTGAATGAGCCGAAGAGCAGTATCGAGCTTTTGGCTCTTTATCACCGTTGACCTAACGAGGAGTAGTGCGATATAACGTTTTTCTCTTTGTATACGTAAGGGGATAAACGATATCACGCTTTCCTCTTCGTGTCGTTGAATACCTTACGAATAAATAATATCGAGCTTTTAGCTTTTTATCGTCGCTTACCTGAGGACAAAGCGATATCGATCCTTTTGCTGTGTATCACCGTTAATTTTCCGAAGTGACTACGATATCAATATTTTGACTTTTTTTTGCCGTTTACCTAACAAGGGGAAGTGTGATATCGAGCTTTGGCTGTCTATCACCGTTCACCTAACGAGGAGACGTGCGATATCGAGTTTTTGGCTGTTTATCGCTGTTTACCTAGCAGGGAGAATTGCGATATCACGTTTTCCTCTCTGTATACGTAAAGGGATGAGACATATCGTGCTTTTTTCTTGGTATAAGTGTATACCCTTGAGGATGAGTAATATCAAGCTTTTGGCTGGTTATCGCCATTCACCTATCGGGAAGAAGTGCGATATCAGACTTGCTGTATACTTAAGGTCATGAGTTGTATCAAGCTTACATCGACGATAACCTTACAAGCCAAAGAGCAATCTCAAGTTTATGACTGTTTGATGTCGTTTACCTAAGGGGCAAATTGATATCGAGCTTTTGGCTGTATATCGGGGTTTACCTAAAAAGTGAAAGTTTAATTCGAAGATTTGGTTGTATATCCCCGTTGACCTACCCAGGAGAAGTGCGATATAGCGTTTTTTAGTTTGTATACCTAAAGGGAAAAACGATATCGCACTTTCCTCTTGATATTGTTGAATACCTAAGAGGATAAGTGATATCAAGCTGTTGGTTTTTTATCGTCGCTTACCTGAGGGACTAAGTAGTATCGAGCTTTTGGCTGTGTATCGACATTTACTTAACGAAGAGAACTGCGCTATTAAGTTACTGGACCCTTACCGCCGTTTACCTAACAAGGGGAGCTGCGATATCTAGTTTCTGGCTATTTATCGCCGTTCACCTAACAAGAAGAAGTGCAGTATCGAGCTTTTGGCTGTTTATCGCATTTTACCTCACAGGAAGAAGTAAGATATCGGACTTGCTGTATACTTAAGGAAATGAGTCGTATCGAGCTTGCATCGACGATAACCTTACAAGCCAAATATTAATCTCAAGTTTATGGCTGTTTGTCGTCATTAACCTGGGAAACGAAGCAATATCAAGCTTTTAGCTGTTTATCGCCCTTCGTATCGCTGTATACTGAAGAAAATAAGTGATATCAAGCTTACATCGACGATTACCCAACGAGTTGAAGAGCGGTATCAATCTTTCGGCTGTTTGTCGTCGTTTACCTAACGAGCCAAAGTGCGGTATCGAGCTTTTAGCTATTTATCGTCGTTCACCTAACGAGTCTCTCTTGGTATCTAGATATCAATCTTATACTATTAAAAATTTCCAGATCATTGTTGATTCGTTGAAGACTGCAGAGATTTAAATAATTATAATAATTAAATCAAATCATTTAAATAATTGAACAGAAATTTATATAATTGATTTTACATTGTGGCACTTTGTATGTCGTTCTTAGCCATAAGATTAAAAAAGGTAAATTGAATATTAACTTTATAAATAACTGCATACTGTCGGAGATAATGTACTGAATAGTTATGGATTAGCAACGTAAATGAATAAGAAATTCTTTAATTGTCATATAGGAAATACCATTTTTTTTATGGAGATAATTTTGTCAATATTTTTCATATGTGGCAAAACAGAATTTAGCGACACAGTAGGATGACGATACATTTTTAAAGATGAAACATAACGATACGGGTGAAGAGTTTGGAAAAACGGTTTATGATTAAATGATACTATAGTACCATAATAATAGTTAATGATTGCAAAACTATTTTTATCATGAATCAGTATACTTTGAAAGATAGAGAGGGTAATAAGCTACTGGAAATGTTTTGTATTTAGTTGTAGATATTTGTATTAATTTTGTATACTAATATTTATACTTTTTTTCTTTTCAAAGTTGTATATTCCTACATGTAGACCGTCTAAAGTATCTTTTTATGAGCTCCTTGGATCTAAATTTTTCTTTGACAACGGCCATTCTGATTTTGAGATGATAAAGATAAATTACATAAGAAAGTCGATATAATATTAGCTAGAGAAAACAAGATTGAAAAATTTTTTTTTCTGCCGTATTTCAGTAATTTTACATTTAAAAAATAGCTTTGCATACACTCGCAGACATATATACACATGGAACGTTAAACTTTCTCCTGTAAGGTCACATTTTTTTCAAACCTTATATTACATTCCTTATTTATCTGTTCAATTTTTTATCAAAAACATCAGAAAATATTTATTTTGATTTAGTTGTTACTTACATTAATGTTGAAGGTTTTATTCGTTCAATATTTTCAAGGTATTACGGGCGGTACTGGAATGACTGATTGAAATTCAATGGAAATCGGTTAACTTATAGACATTAATATAAAAATGACTTAGTGAAAATTTTGTGATCTTTTACAGCATAGGAAAAAAGTTAGAAACGTATGAATTTTCATGTGTTTAACATAGGACCTTGTGCGAAATATAAGTTAAATTGAATAGGCACAGCATACACGGTTTTTAATTTAATTGAGATTAGTTTATTAGGATCTAAAGAAATAAGGTGTGTTTGAAATACTTTACAATTTTGAGTCAACTATTATAAGAGAAGAGTAAAATAAATATCAGACTGAGCAGATGCTTTTTCCACACATATAGGTATAGTCGTTCATCGACTTAACAGACAAAAATATGAGGTCAAGATACTTGGCACTCATTTTACTACCACAGTTATACTAGTACCTCCTTAATATAAAAGTATTGAACATGAATAGAAAATTATTTACATTAAAATCTTTGTCCTAAAACCGGAAAATATAGATCTAAATGAAATATTTACATACTGAGTTTGAGTTAAACTTGGATTGTAAAAAATCTTTGATTTCTGCATGTCCCACTTTTGACTGTCGAAAAAGAGTTTTTCCTTACCATGGGCAGAATAAGCGGCAAGCCTTTGGGCCCGCTGCAGCGCGCTGGTCCAAAGTGAGCCTACCAGCCTAAAATCGCACTTTGCGCCATCGATACGATAAATGATACACGCTACTCGGGCACAAACATAAAACAACCACGCCCTTCTGGCGCTTACGTTTGTACTTTATGCCCTAGGGGCGTAATATACTATTTTGAACTATTGACGCATAAGAACACTTGTATAGAGGTCAAGGTAAATGTCGTAAAAAATGGTTTTCATATAAATTTGTTGAAACTTAAAGTATCTGTTTTTGAAGACAATATATTTGTATTGTATGATTTTAGAAGATCCAGCTGAACCTTATTTAGGATATTTTTGCACACAGGCTGAGTTTTTAACATGGAAAGTATCGCTAAGCTACTGATTGAGCTAATTTTTTACTTGTGAATCGAAAATAAGTCTTGCTTTTTTTACTAAAAATTTAAACTCGATATGAAATTCATTTATTATAGTATGTACAAAATTTGTTCAAATCAAGTGTAATATTAGTGACAAAAAAACTGCATGACTATGTGTTGTAAGTGAGAGAGAGACAGACATAGCTAACGCCTTGAGGATTCATCAATGTTTCCGTTAATTTTGTTTAAAAAGAGATTAGATTCCGAAAATCACCTCAATGACCGTATATTTAAAGTTTAAAGAGATGTACATGCAACGTTAAGTTTCGTTTTGTTAAAAGGTACATTAGCACTGCCAATGTTTGGCCTTCTGAGGCATGTTTTAATCAAACGACATGGAGTCTACCTCTACAAAAGAAATCAGATGGATGGGCAATTTTGGTGTAAGCATTGAGTTCATGTTATTAAGGTATTATACAACCAAGCTAATACACCAGGCTTACCATGGAAACGCTAGCCAAAACAGATGTACTTGGTGATTGATTAGTCGCATCGTCCTTGCTAGCAGACATCGCGTCGGCATTTTGCATATCAAGAGCCTGGACTCTGGCTTGTACAAAAGAAAATACGTAACCACTATGTGTCAGTAATTCCTCGCATCTGAGGTCGTTCAAAGCTTACTCTGGGCTCAGTAGGCAGAAACTATGTAGTATGTGAGCCAGGAAACGATTAAGCCCTTCTGGTATTCTTTGAGGTTCGTATACCTCAATGGTAGATGATTCGCCACAGATTCATCTATAATGTACTATGTTGGGTGTGTTCTTGCTATGCTCACTGTGATTGTGCATCGAGATAATGTGCATGCGCAAGTTTACCAATAGGTGCTTAGCGTGGTATGAAATTTAAATTTAAGTACGTACTACTAGGGTCATTTTTCGATCTATTCTTTTATTTTATCATCACACAAGCAAATTTACGACTATTAGTTAATCTGAATAAGGGTAAAATATTACAGTAAACAAGATTGCAATGTATTTTTATAGAGTTTCGAATAATAAAATTGAACCTATAATTATTAAATTAACAAATATTTAATGTTTAAACACTTCGGGTATTCTTGTACTACCTCCGCGAGGTGCATTCTTGAATACGCTAAATCACTTGCACGAATTTATTAAAATTTGGGACTTAAAAAAAGTTATGATTAAAGTTTTAAATTTTTTATCGAGTTGAAAATGAATGAATTTTCTGCTTATGTCACCTTATGGCCATTATCGAGAGGACGCACATATTGTGGTGAATGTTTCAAATAAAAGTGTATTATCGTGCAGAGAATTAGAACAGTTTTTGTAATTAAGTTAACTATGTTTTTATTTTAGTAACTCTGAAACCGTATCTCGAGAATAAAAAGAAAAGGGTTATGTGATCTGTAGAAGGCTCTGCACACGCAGTGATGGATTATACATTAGATGTTATTTGTCGTGATAAGTCTGTGGGGGGCTATAAGGGGAGGAGGGCGTAGGAGGCTATAGGGGGCTATAATAAATAAGCTAACTATACACACTAATATTTGGTGATTTAAGCATGACTTTATTTAGTGGCATAAATTATCTATGTCCAGTGATACAAATTATCTATGCTTTTATTTCGACATTTTCCTGATCTTTCGACACCTTCAGTGCTACGTTATTAAAAATATACATTAATGAAAATACGACAAGTCGTATTACAAAAAAAATAGTGAAAAAATAAAAAGCAATTTATAACGGTCATTACCCATAAAAGTGCAAGGATAACAAACATAAGTGACGCATTGAACGGAGTGCAAAAACTTAGACATCATATACTTACAACAAACAACATATTTTACACAGAAAAATTCTTTTACTCTACACACATAAACGGCCAGCAATAGAGTTAACGTATAGGGACTATATTAGCTAAAAAGATACAATAATGAACGAAAAGTACATAACAAGATGTAATACTTACAAGATGAGGTGTAGTATACGTATAGAACTTGTTAAAAGTATAAAATGTAATAAAAAGTGTCAAAACGGGTACTATAGTATACGTTGTCTAAATTTGTGTTTTACATCAGCTAAAATAGTTTTATAAATATAATTTAACTTCTAAGTGTCAAGTTGTTATTTACATTATTGTCATAAACACTAATATAGGACATTTCAGATAATTTTCTCCTAAACTTACTTTTGTCTCGGCCCAAGATTTTAACCACATTGAATTAAAAATCGTACTCAACATCATGTAACTGCTGCGCTATAGCCAACACAGTGTTATGGTTTCTGACTGATCCTAGGTGTTAATTTATAATTATATCCAGAAGCCTCTTACTCTGCCGAATGTAACAAACTCCAAACTCACAGAATATAATATTGACGATGCCACCAGTCTGTTGCACGGGTATCTTATCCTTACCTAGTCCAAAAATATTTGTAAATTTTCAGGAGCTAGAGAAAATCAATCTCATATTGGGTTTGGTAAAAATGTTTTTTAATTCCTGTTCTAGGGGTTGGAAATATCGAAAAACGATGAAAAGCCATTTAGAGGCGATACGATGTGTATCACAGGCACGAGAGTTATTGTAGCAATCACTACTACCAGAGGAAGAAAATATCCTATTTAACATCCTAATACTAGCTTTTATACATTTGTCTACAAATTATCGAGGGTACTTAAGGGTTATGTTTGTTATCCTCGCATTTGTATTAGTAATCAACATTATAAATTGCTATTTCTATTTCACTTTTTTTTTTGCAATGCGATTTGTCGCTATAACTATGTGTATTTTTAATAATGTAGCCCTTAAGAGGACATTAGGAAGATGTCACAATATTGGCATACACAATTTGTGTCACTAAATAAAGTCGTGTTCAAATCAAAGAATATTATCGTATCTAGCTGATTTACGTCAATTAAGCAAGTACCGAGAAAAGATATTAACATAAAATCATCTTTCATAACGGAAATAACTCTCGAACTATATCTTTTTTGTGAGAGGGTAATGATGGCGGGGGGGGGGGGGCTATAGATATTTAAAAAAGATATGAAATAAGCTTGTGTTTACCTTATTATGTGACTTTTTATAGATAATCGTATACAAGATCTAGGGGCGAGGGAATTTATTACTTTCGACCCACACGAATTTACTATATAATTTAAGAAGATATTTCTAATTCAGCAACATACATAAAAAATAGTTATACATTTAAAAAGATGTTTTATCATTAAATACTACCCACTAGCTGTACATTCAGTAGCTCAAATCTAGTCAGCCTTATCACAAATACAAATATAAGATTAATTCTTGTTTGAATTTTAAAAAAAATTTGAAGTATCTAGAAAATAGAACTATTAGTACTGTTGGAATTTTTTTACGTCGTTACGTTATCACTGGATCTAATATTTTATCCAGAATGAATGGCTATTGTTTAAAACAGAATTTAGCTATCAGCCATTTCTCAACGAATTAAAATATCTACTCTTTAATTGATACCCATCATTGCTGAAAAAAATTTAAATTTCATCGATTTGTTTTTATTCATTTTGATTTCATCGATTTAGAAAAATTGATTTCCTTTTTAGTAATTTTTTCGCATTGTTTTAGAAAATTTTGTGGTACGAAATATTGAAGATCATAAAAATTTCTAAAAATTCTCATTTAGATTTGATTGGTTTTTAAAAATAAATTGTTTTTAAATATGCATTTTTTGCAAGTACAAATTGTTTTAGAATATTTTGTGGTAGATGATCTTGAAGATAAAATTTCTCAAATAAAGACGTTTTTTAATTTAGAAAAAAAAAAATTGATGAGTGTGTCCTTAAAAAAGGAGAAGAATATGTGAATGAGGAATCTTTGTGCCAATAAATTGGCCGCAGTTTTTTTTAAAGAACGATTCTTTGAAAAAAGCAAATTTTGCTGTATTTTAACGCTGTTTCAGCAAACATTATGTTTGAAAAACTAGAAAATTACTCATTTTTTACCTAGTAATGCATGTAAGCAGAAATAAATTATGTGCTGTGTAGTGGGTGCATATTTTGCTATCCGTAAAGGACCGTCTGGTCGTTTTGTCCAAAAATGCTCCCCATCCCTCTGTCCGATTGTGTCCGATTTTTTTACCCCCGCCCCCTTGACATCCGAAAAATCGAAAAATTTATAAGTACTTTGAAACAAAGCATACAGTAAGTTTTATGGTACGATTAAATAATACGATAAATGTTTGTAGACTATAGATGCATATTTATTTGTAACTTATGTAAATTATTTGAGCTAGCACCAACCTTTTTTCCAAGGACTATGTAGCCAGTCGATGAGAGGGCTACATAGAGGAGAGGTGCAAAGTCTGCTACAGAGAGAGGTGCAATGTCTGGAGACTAGTATCCAGCAACTGCTTTAGTTTCCAGGTTTTCGACTTCCACCCACTCCACATCTTCTTGTCCTTTGGGCAATCTTAAAAGGCAGAGGTACTATCTTTTCCGCTTTCCAATAATAGAATGAGGCCTTACTCTGGCTGAAGCATTCTGTAAAAATAAATCTTTTCTGTTATAGGCTGCCTTGTGAGTCGCCATAGCAGATTTCGTGGCATGACAAAGTCCACAGTTAATGTAGGTTCTCATAGCAATGGAGTCTTTAACACTTGGACAATATTTAGATTAGCGAATCTCATTGTATGCAGCTGGTAGGGTAGTCTGCCATCAAAGAACCAGTGGCTAATATAGAGCCAAGAATCAGCATTCTCTGGATATAGCGTCTGCAAGCACCAGACGTCCAAATTTATCTTGTTGCACCTGGACTAATGGAGGTAAGAAGCGAGTTAGGAGAACATCTAGAAAATTACTCTGGAAGAGTTCGCAGCAATTTAGATTGCTACATTTTACTTTTCGAAGTAGGTATTGTGACTGTGGAACATGGTCTACTAGACTGTCAGTCAGTGGCTGCTTACCGTTATAATGCTTATTATCTCTAAAAAGAAAAAAATATAAAAATATGCAGGGTATGAAAAAATTTAATGTGAGTAAATTTGTGCTTACCTGCTCGTTACAGGTGATTAGTAACGGCGGTAAACTTATCTATTACCATGTTGCTCGGACTCGCTCCACACTCGGCCCAGAGTTTCAGCAGCATATTCAAAGTTTTCTCGTACAAGAGACTCATCCATGATGCACCACAAAGAGCCTACGTGTGTCCTATAGCGGTCGTAAGGTACTAGAAGACCTGACCAGACACGCCGAACGCATCATCCGCTACTGTTATCATACTTCGAAACCCTTACATATTAGCTTTGGTAAAATACTTTATGTTGGCTTTCCATTAGCACCAACATTTTCTCTCATGGCAAATTAAAAATATTAAAATTAAATTGCATTTGAACTTAACTACAAACCAAACATTGACGAAACTTAATTAACTTATAGCTACCACTGCCGTAAAAATCAGCTAAGCTTTCATCAGTATATCGTTTTCGGTTGATTGGCTTCTGGTTTTTAATAAATAGTGTAAAAATCTAATCGGTAATTTGATGTCCAGACAAACGCAACCTTACCCTTCCCCATTGCCTAGTATCCGGTTGCGTCCGGTTTTGGCAACCCCCTCCCCCTCCCCTCCCGCCTTTCGTGACTAAACGCTATGGATGGCCCCTATGCGTGAATGCGTATGATTAGTCATATCTTACGGAAAAATCCATTTTGCCATCTTTGTCATTTTTGTTATTAATAGTTGATTTTTCTTATTTTTAAAATTTGATTCCGCAAAAAAAGTTAATTTTTAGTTTTATATGGTCGTTTACCTAATAGGGTACTTGCACGAAAAATTCCATTTGGTCCGTCAGGTAGGTAATCAAAAAATATTGGACACGTATATCTTATTTTTTCATATAATCGAAAATTTCCCAAGATAGAGCGTATCAAAGTTCAGGATTGGGGGCTGTATGACGTCATACCTGTATAAAATCCAATGCATAATCGACTACAGGTATGACGTCACGCGTAACTTTCATAGAGTATATCTTTGTCAGTTTTCATTTATATAAAAAAAGAAAAAATATTTGTCAAATATTTTTTGATAGCCTACCTGATGTACCCAATTGATTTAAAAAAAAGTTTTACGCAAGAATCCTATTTTGAGTGTTAAAATCTAAAAGATTATCAGATATTTTACAAAATACTGGATCTTCTTTAGACTGAAATTGACTGAGAGTTTATTTCTGGTAAAAAAATAATATACACTTGATGGTTCAGCTCATCATTTGTTAGAAAATTACTTATGGTCGCTTTTTTAGCACCTACAATGCGATATTCCAGACCCTAACTAGTGAACATGCGGGAACAACATAAATTAAAGCCTTATTTTTTAACCTTTTTTTGATTGTGTTCTGCCAATATTCCTTTTTATACTTCGTAATTATTTCACAGTTTTGCTTGTATTAAATAATCATATAACGAGTTTACTATGCATTGTTATAATTCTAAGTCATATTTTCCTATTAATATCCAGCAGAAAAAATTAGATAATATCCTCACCTTATAACATTATAATTAAATAGGGTCCCAAAGATAGTATTATAGGCACCGATGGTCGACGGTAAACAATTTTGAAACAATTAATTCTCTTAGTCAACAAGTTGATTTTTTTTATCCATAAATGTAATCCTAAGAGCGAGTAAAATAAAAGTGTAACAAGCAATATTTAAAGATTTTTGTAAATGCATTGTTCCCAACATGGTTTTATTTTGTTTGGCTGCTTCTTGCCACAACAAAGTATTTGCTTCAACCGTTCCATTTTTATTTATATTTTGACTCTTATCTATTTTTGAACTGATTTTTGTCTTATTCGTTGTTGTTTTGAGTAATTTTGAGTCAAATAGTTTAAAAACAGCATCAAAGTTTTTACAAAATATAGTATTTCATTGAAAGTAAAGTGGAAAAAAAAGGAATGAAAAATTATATAATATTTTTGAGCAAGCTCATTAAAAAATTTGTCACTAATTTAAAATAGTGAATCTCATGTAGCAGTTGATAATTAAAAAATTTACTGTTTAATTACTAGTTTTAATTCAATTTTTTCACAGATGCAGTGGAATCATTTTATGGAGAAAAAGACTTACATGTGTATATTTACTATCAACTATTAGTATGAGTCAATATTCGACATGTTGGTTCAATTATTCAATCGCAAAAGCGAATTTTTTTTAGAAAATAATTTAGTAAATTTCACGGGTTTATTATTTTAATTGAATTAAAAAATGATTTCTACAATAGATAAAGCAATTTAAGAACAACGATTCCAAACCAATATCGATAAGAATGCTTTGTGCACTTGGGATCTTGCATGAAAAATTCCATTTGGTCCGTCTTGTAGAGTTTTGAAAAATAATCAACACATATTTTTTCTTTTCTTCTTGAATAAAAAACTTTAAAAGATGTAGCCCCTTTAAGATTATCTCTTTTTCATAGCTATAGATTATTCCTTGTGTATGTGACGTCACAACGACATATGTGAAAGACGGTCATTTTGGTTTTTTACTATAACTCGTGTGAAAATAAATATTTTTTTTTGAAACTTTCAGGAATACTTGTTTTTGATATTATGTTTACAAATTTTAATTTTAAGCAAACTTTATGTAACCGTTTCTGCGTTATTTAAGGCTATATGTGCGTTTGATACTTTTTTCAAAACGATGTATATTTGAAAGTTTTACATCGTTTTTGATGTTTCTAGTCTCATTTTTTTCGTACTTAATTGTAGAATATACATGTATAATGTATGCTCCACAACGTTAGATATATATGGTGTTTTCTACAACTTTAAAAATACCATAATTTTAAGGTACTATATCGTTTTCAATTTTTAATTTTAAATAAAAGAAATAATACGTGTCGATTATTTATCGAAATTATGCAAGACGGACCAAATGGAATTCTTCATGCAAGATCCTAATTGAATGGGAAGTATTTTACATTTCTATGAATGCTTTTTATTGAAGAAATTATTTAAAATGTTTTGGTAGTTGCTTAGATCTAATTAAGATTTACCTTTTTTCAGAAAAAATGGCAGCTCTATCAACTTAGGAAAAAACTTTTATACGAGTATAAAAAAAAACTTATAACAATGAACACAATAACACTACCTAATACTTACGGTCCTGCTTATTTACGTTTTCTAGCACTTCTACTCTGTAATAATAAGATACTTGAAGAATCCAAAAAATTTGCAAAAAAAAAAATCAATTCTTCCAGGAATTAGAAAAACAGTTGGCATTGTGGTATATTCATTGTATACTATGGTGGCTTCCTTTTTCCTGAATTTTTTAAAACCCATGTGTAAGATTTGCTACAGTTAGTATAAGCCTAAAAAAATAATTTGCCCATAAATTGGACCTACTAGTCAATATTTTCTACCACCAACACACCTTGAAAGATAAAAAATCCCAATTTTTTGAAATTTTCTTATTTTTGTCTTCAAATGACCCTTAGAAGAAAAATTACGTCGCTGCAATATCTCCCAAACCCTTTAAAAGTGTACGTTAAAAAAAAACATAATTATAAAGATCAAGATCAAATTTTCCTGATTTTTAAGTGCCCTAATTAGTCGATTTTTCAGCAAAATAATGTCTTTTTTCGACATTTTTGACAATTCTCGATTTTTCTTTTTAACATCCATCATATTTTTTTATAATTTTAGGTTTAATTGACTGCGTCATAATATGAATTACATTTCTACACTAAAAAAAAGGGACTTTTTCTTGATTAATGACTTTAAAATAGCGAAATTGCGTTAAAAATGGCTGTATTTCTGCCCATAAAAAATAAAAAAAAGTATAAAATAAACTATTTTGGTTACCAAAAAACGTTTTTCTTGTTGTGTAACCAAAAATATTGAGTAAAAATTATTTGACATTTTTCTCTGAAGTTGAAGGCTTATGAATTACAAATTTCTGAAGATTGAAATGAATTTACAGTTTTGTTAATTTTTTATTCAAAAAATATTTACTTTAGAGAAAAATGTCGAAGAAAATTTACTTAATATTTTGGTCGCACAACAAGAAAAGCTTTTTTGGTATCCGAAATTGTCAAATCAACAATTTTTCTATTTTTTATGAGCAGAAAAACAGTTACTTTTAACGCAATCTTGGCATTTTTAAGTCAGTAATCCAGAAAAAATTCCTTATTTTTAGTCTGGAAATATGATTCTCATTAGGAAGCAGTAAACCGAACAATAAATTATAAAAAGTATGAAGGATGTTAAAAAGAAAAATCGAAAATTGTACAAAATGTCGAAAAAAGACATTATTCTGCTGAAAAGTCGACTATTTAAAGTACTTGAAAATTAGAAAAATTGGTTTTTTATCTTTACAATTATTATTACATATGATATGAAACTTTTAAGGTTTCAGGAGATATTCCAACGACGTTATTTTTCTCCTGAGAGTCATTTAATGACAAAACTATGAAAATTGAAAAAAATAGAGATTTTTTAATTTTTTTAGATATAGTTGGAAGTGGAAAATATTGACCGGTCGTTCCCATTTTAAGGCGAATGATTCCTTCAAGATGGTACTTACTTTAGAGAATCTTACACAGAAATTATAAGAAAGTCAGGGAAAGATTATTTTTTACAAAGTACCACTTATTTAACAAACCTGCAGTAGTCTCAATAAAAAAAAAGATTAAAAAATTTTAGTGTTACTTACGTTAACATATATTTGAGAAATTTTTGCCCCTAAAAGAGATTTGCAAAAAATTTTAAAATGATTTCCAAATATTGCTACGCATGCTCTTTGTCACTTACTAAGTAGCTGTACAAGGGTGTTGGCGATTTGCTGTAAGCTTAGTTTTTGAGAATAACCTTTTTATAGATTTTATATTATAGATCTATAATTTTAAACTTTATATGTGTTGTATAATTATTGGCAAGGGGATTTTTAGCATTAGTGTTTGAATGCCATTTTTTATTAGTTTTAAGTATTTACATAAGCTTTTGCTGTATGTATGTATTCTATTCGGAAACTTCTTCTTCCTCAATGGGTTGGAACTAGACAACATCACAATCTCTCATACAAGCACGAATAATACATGTCTAATTAGTAATAAAGATCATTTAAACTTTGACACGATAAGACCAAGCAACTATTAGCAAGACGTCGTATTAATAAAATAAAAATTTTAAGAATCATGTCAATTTTCATTGTATTGTACCATACTTAAAATTGTCCTATAAGATCTGCAACATCTACCATATGTATCTCAAAATTATTTTTAATGTTCAAAACCATTCTTTGTTTTGTTTGCTCTTTTTTATTGTAGTAAAAATGCTAATATTTATTTAACTACGGTGGACAAATCATTCTCAGGTTTTCATGTAAATTTTGACTAAGAAGAGATATAGCCTTATATAACTACCCACTTATAAAGTATGATTTTGACTGAGATCCGGAGAAGAAGTGTCCGTCTACTGCACCTTATTATAGTTTGTAAATTTATTCTTTAATTTAAGATTGAACCTCTGCTTGTACCCAGTTTCTTACAAACAGGTTTTTTCATCAATTAAAGACTAATAATTAAACATCAAGATTTACGTCAAAATAATTGGAGAAGCATAACCAGTATTTTCCATATTTATTCAGGCATAACTTAGAAGAATAGAACTTAAGTTAAACTTGTACTAATTGATTGGCAGTGATTTTCTGTGATTACAATATTCATATAATATAACTACTAATAAATTAGGAGTATTTTTTAGATTAACTTGTTATCGCCAGGGGTTTCATCATTTATTACTATTTTAGTTACAAATTTTTCATCCCGTTTTCATACATTTCTCAAAGCCTTTTAAATATTCCCAACGTTTGTTTAAATTTTCGCCCGCCTCATAGTTCATACTACCAGCCGCCAGGTGGCTAACACTCCCCATTAGTGTAATAGCTATGTATGGGGCTTAAGTAGGCACGACCGTCGCTCTTTTTGGTGCTTGAGCCCCGACGTGATTTGGAGGCAGTGGTCAGGTCGTCTATTAAATCTAATAAAAATACGTTGTTTGAAATACCTATCTCGGTATTCTTATTCAAAATAATCTGTCTCCTTCCATCAAAAGATCGTTGGATATCATCAAATTCACAGATCTACTTAACAGCTTACTCTTGTCGGCTCGCACTTTCACCTCCAGGGGACAGAAAGCTGTCGACACCACCCAAATTCAAGGGTGACTACAGTGACGACAAATTCGACAGCCTCCTTAAGGAGCAAACGACAGAGATAACGCCTGCTCTCGCTCTCTTGAGCCTGCAGAGGATCATCTATGCCTTCGTCGCCTTGACTTCGATCACAGGCTAAGACCTCAAGCATCCTCAGTGGAGACAGCTGACCGTCATGTCGCTCTCTATTCGCGTTGTCTCATATTCAAACTCGCTTGCCGCCCAATACCAGAGGGTGCTTCCAACAAACTTAAAACTAAAAACTCAATATTTTTGCGGAGAATGATTAGTTGAAAAATAGGCAAGATATTTAAAAATATCATAAAATTTTTTATATGTTTTTAATTAAATTCTAGATTAAAATTCATAATGCAACCTCGGCTATCAAGTATAAAGTCAATATCGTTTTAAAACAGTAAAGGGCAGATACCAATATTAAGTCTTGTAATGTGTCATCGTTAAAATTAATGTTTTCCTGACAAAGCTCTAGAGAAAAACGTCTGTAAAGCATTCACGTCCTTATCATTATTGAATTGAAATTTTTCTATTTGTTTTTATCATTTTATCAAAATTTTTCTATGATAATATGGCAAAACATAATGTATTACCTCCGATTTAGATTATCCAAATGGTGTAAACATCTACTGTAGGAGTATGGATAAGTAAGTACGAATTGATAAAGGTCATCCTCACGATCAAATGAAAAAGCAAAACTTAATACATAATGATCCTGGTGAATGTTAGATTTGTGATAAAAAACTTGAGTTGGAGGTATCCGTTGCCACTTTGGACGAGAAGAACTTGTGACTAAAGGTGTCATACCATGATGGAATAAGCTGCAATTTTTTGAGATATTGACTATATTGAAGATGACACGTTGTTCCTTACGTACGTTTTGTACAGTAAAATTAAACCAGAGGCGTAACCTTGGGCTGCACGTGTCAGGTCTTACAAATATATCGTATTCAAATTCGGAGATAAGGTCAACCCGTCCTAGATTACCTGTTTCAAAAGATGCATCAAAACATAAATGTCCTCTTTTGGCTTTTCCACTATGACCAGAAGGCCTAGTGATAAGGTTGTTAACATTTCCAAATGCTCCTTCAGCATCACTATCTTCACTTTCTGAAAGCAAAAGATAAGTTACTTAAGTTGACAGAATATTTTAAAGAATAGGTTAAAAACCTGATGATGATAAAAGGTTTTAATATTCTTTTCTCACAGAAAATTCTTCACCGCAATCTTAAAATGAAAACTAGAATTAATTGTTACTGCAAAAATAAGATTCGTATTTCGGTGTGGAAAGACCTAATAATTAAATCGTAATAAAACGACCAAAAAAATCCACTGCCTGTTCACAATGCGGGAGATTATTATAGTACTCTAGCAACTTATCATTAACAAGTACAGTGTTTTTCAAACGCCATTAATTGCGTGAAGCAGAAAAACTTGCAAGTGCCCCTCTATTCAAGATGTGTAGGTTGAGAGTCAACTTTTGGTACGGTTTACGGGATATTTTAGATACTGCTGTGCCTTAAAGGTTTTTAAAGGAGGTATCCTTCTACTTAATCCATATATGTATCCCATATACGTTTAGATATCCCATTTTCTTCATGAAACCCTTCCCAGAGTTGTAATCTGATGCGTACCTCTGTACGCACACAACACTAATTATTATCAATCGCATAGTTATTAACGCTCTTTCACAACTAAATATTAGCTGTAGAATATAAGTAAACTGTGACGCAACATTTGGACTGAAAGTCGCTCAGTTATAGGTAAAAAATCTTTGCAGAGATCGCTGTAACGTCACAGAAGTAGTGCCTTAGTAACAAAGGCACTTGTGCATCTCTCTTGGTACGCCTGATCCTTTGTGGAGAACTTGCCCTACTAATAGCCATTCTGGAGATCACACTGCAGTGGTAAGTGTGCACGTATTTTCCCATGTATATATTGTATAATAATTTCACTTGATTTCTCTAGTATGCCCTATAAGATCTAATGATATCTCAACTGTTTTATACATACCATTGGGCCAATAAAATACTTTTCACAATCATTATACCGAGTCTCATTTAGTTATGAATCTTTCTGGTACTCTACTTTCGAGAATAAAATTAATCTAAACCTACAGTGTCTGGAATTCACAGTCCCACAATAACTGGATTGGTAGTGCGACTGTCCAGTGACCAGGAGTCTGTTCTTTCGAGTTACACTTGGGGGAGATTTTTGTCATTCCTACTTACAATTTGGACTATCGTAATATAGTTCGTTTTTAAAAAAAAAAGATTACTTTATTATTAATGTAACAATAATGAATATATAATTTTTTTAAATACAGGCATTTAGTGTTAAGAGAGGCCCACGTGCCTCCACCAAGATAAACTATGTGTATGATATATTGCATATGAATTTTCCTATATGTCTCTACTATCGCATATAAGATCAAATAAAATCTCAACACGGCATTTTCACTAGTGCTGTCAGTAGGCAAGATGGCGATCACTGGGGGACAAAATTTTAATTCGCACCTCAAGTTTAAGTATAACAAAAATATTTCTTGAGGTATGCTGGATACTGAAAATGGTTGCAAGAACTTCTTCTTTTCATGAGCTATCGAATCGTCAATAAATTTTTAACATGTTCACTTAATAAGTAGTGTAAATCAAAGAACGAAGTAATTGCGGGCGAAAACGCAAGAATACGCTCTGTTTAACTCGCTTACAGAGGAATATGAGTCAATAAAAATTATCTAGACACATAAAGCGATAGATTTTCATCTGTTTTTTCCAATGGTACAATCGGTTTTTAGATTAAACCTTTTTTTTACAGAGAAAATCACGTTTAAATTTTTAAGCTTTACTGGGGAAAAATGCATTTAAAAAAAAATTCTTTTCTTGCACCATTCTAAAGAGCAAGTCTGAAAATACAATCCATTACATTTTCAAGTTAGAAGGGCAAAAGATAAACGAGTGGTAAGCAAACAAAGACGGCAGTGCATGGTCAGATTGATATCTATAGGTATAGAAAAAGCATAGGAACGCCGTAGAGGTCCGCGCTCGTAACCAAAAAATTGAAGAAATACGTGCTATATGTATATCCCCCCGACCACGCACTGCCACCTTTGTATGTTTACCACTTGTTTATCTTTTGCCCTCCAAACTTACAAATTTGAGTGATTGTAGTTTAAGACTTGCTTTTTAGAATAATGCAAGAAAAAAAAATTTTTTTAAATAAATTTTTCCGCAATAAGGCTTGGAACTCTAATCGTAATTTTCTCTGTAAAAAAAGATTAAATTTGAAAATCCGTTATACCATTAGAAAGAGCAGATCAAAATCTATCTATTTATGAATTTAAATATTGGTTTTAGTAAGTTCTCTTCCTCCGTAAGCAAGTTAAACAGAGCGTCTTCCAAAGGAAAAATGCTCCGCACGTGCCTAGTGGCCGGACCTTAATAGATTTGCACATGTATGGTATCAAAAATGTAAAAAAAGATTTCGTGGATCACACTGTCTAGGGGCCGTAAAATATGTTCCAACAGGAGTTATTATTTTGTCTCTACAAGGTACCCTAACTCTCATATTTTCTGCGTATCACCTTATATCATCACTCTTGTAAGAAGTACAGTAATCAGAACAAAGCAGTGCTAAAACTAAATTATGGCTTTTTTTAATTAAAGTATATTTCTAGATTATGTTTTAGTCTTTGTGCAGAAGGTGATCTGGAGTACGTTAACATACCTTTATTTTATGCCCTGGTTTAGTCAGTAATATTTAAAGGGGCCACCCAGCTTTTCTTTTTTGTTTTTTTGATTTCAAAATCAAATATCTCAAGAACGAAAACAGGTACACACATAATTTTTTTTAGAGAATATTCCTTATGGAAAGTAGATTACAGAAAAAATATTAAAAATATGTCCAAATAATTTTCTAACCTAAAAAAAAGCGTCACGATTCGCAAAAGAGTGAAAAAAAAGTAAAAGTTTGTACATATAGGATTGTTAGGCTTCTATCAACCTAAGAGAAATATCCACATTCATGCATATGCACTTAGGTAAACATTAATATTGTATTTTACTACTTAAAGTTACTTTACATGACCTCGAAACTAATAAAAGAGGGTTTTTTACGATTTCTGATAAAAAATACAAATATCTTGATACAAAACCAGATACACATAATTTTTTTTTTTCAATAAGCACTTCTTATGAGTTGTAGAAAATAGATCAAATATTGAAAATCCATCTCAGTGATTTTCTAACCTCAAAAAAAGGTTCAGAAATCTCAAAAAAGTAAAAAAAAAAGTAAAAGTGTGTACTGATAGGACCGTTCGGCTTCTATTGACAAAACAAAAATATTCACATTCGTGCATATACACTAAGGTAATCATTTGAATTGTATTTAACTACTTATAGTTACTTTACGTAACCTCAAAACTAATAAAAGGGGCTTTTTTACGATTTTTTGGTAAAAAATACATACATCTTGATACAAAACCAGATAGTCACATAATTTGTTTATAATTATCACTTTTTCTGAGTTGTAGACAATAGAACAAATATTGAAATTCCGTCTTAGTAATTTTCTCACCTCAGAAAAAGGTTTAGAAATCTCCAAAAAGTAAAAAAAAAGTAAAAGTTTGTATGTAATGAAACGTAAGGCTTCCATCAATCAAAGAAAAATTTCGACGCTTATGCATATACACTGAGGTTATCATTTATATTGTACTTTACTACTTATAGTTACTTAACATTATCTCAAAACCTATAAAAAGGGCTTTTTTACGATTTTTTGGTATAAAATACAAATATCTTGATACAAAACCAGATAGACACACAATTTTTTTTAATATACACTTCTTTTGAGTTGTAAAAAATAGAAAAAATATTGAAAATTTGTCTCTGTAATTTTCTAACCTCAAAAAACGTTCAGAAATCGCAAAAAAGTAAAAAAAAAAGTAAAATCGTGTATTTATAGGAACGTTAGGCTTCTATTAACAAAAGGAAAATATCGACACTCGTGCATATACACTAAGGTAACCATTTCTACTGTATTTAACTACTTATTGTTACTTCATATAACCTCAAAACTAATAAAAGGGGCTTTTTTACGATTTTTTGGTATAAAGTATAAATATCTTGATACAAAACCAGATAGACACATAATTATTTTTCAATTAACACTTCGTATGAGTTGTACAACAAAAAACAAGTATTGAAAATTTGTCTCTGTAATTTTCTAACCTTAAAAAAGGTTCAGAAATCGGAGAAACGTGAAAAAAAATTACGTATGTGTATGTGAAAAACGTTTAGCTTTTGTTTACCAAAGAGAAATACTTACGTCCATGCATATTCACCTAAGTATCGATTTATATTGTATTTTACTACCAATAGTTACTTTGCATAACCTTAAAACTAAGAAAGGGGGCTTTTTTCCCAGTTTAAAAAAATGTTGTAGATTATACGTAGATTCTTTAATAAACACATAGAATACATGTATATTTATCATAGAATCAACGTAGATATCTAAGTAGACATCTATGAAGTATTTGTCCGAAATATCTTCGTAGAGTCTTCACAGAATCTACGTAGAATGTATGTAGAATCTACTCTTGATTTGAGTGAAATCTACGTGGATTCTATGCTGCTTACAGGTAGATGTTATGCAGAATCTACATAGAATGCATGTGAAATCTACTCCCCACTTTAGTGACGTCTACGTAGTATTTATGATGGTCATACGTAGATACTATCGAGATGATACATATATTCTATGTAGTTTCTTTATACATTTTAAAAAGATTTTACATGGAATCTTCGTGGATTACATAAAAATTATAAGTAGACATTGTATATTATCTTTATAGAATCAAAGAGGAAATCTGCATAAAAGTTATGTAGAAGCTTTGCACAATCTGAACTGTCTAATGAAATCTTTATAGATTCTGCACAGATTCCACGTAAATTTTATTGTAAATTTACGTAAAAATAGCACATTATCTATCTTGAATCAAGTACATGGTGGATGTTAAATGTACGTAGAATCCCTGCAGAATGTAAACCATGTGTAGGTATATTCTGCATAAAATCCACGTAAAATGTATATTTATATTCCATGTACATTCTACGTAGATTCTGCATAAAATGTACGTATAAACAGCATAGAATTGATGTAGATTCACATACATTCTACGTAGATTCACATGAATTCTATATAGATTCTGCATAAAATCTACGTATAAACAACATAGAATTTACGGAGATTCACATACATTCTACGCAGATTCTGCAAAGACTCTTCGTAGATACTTCGTACAGATACTTCATAGGTTCTATGTAGATATCTACTTGGATTCTAAGTGAAGTATACGTGTATTCCATCTGTATTATATTCAAGAATCTACGTATAATCTACAATATTTTTTTAACTGGGTTACGATTATTCTGTATTATACGAATTTATTATCAATACATTATATCTTTTAAGGTTAGAAAATCAATTGGATCTATTTGCAACATTTTCTATATTGCCCACGTTTTAAAAGCAGTGTCTTACAAGAAGAATTTTTCGTCCATCTTTTTTTATTATAAAGATGATTGTTTTCATAATTAAGAAACAGTCAAAGAGCCCCTTTCATTAGGTATAAGGTTAAGTTAAATAACTATAAGTAGTAAAATACAATATGAATGGTTATTTAGGTGTACATGCATGAACGTTATTATTTTCGTTTGGTTAATAGAAGCTTTACGGCTTTATATACACATACGTAATTTTTTTTCACGTTTTTCCGATTTCTGAAACTTTTTTGAGGTTAGAAAATTACGGAGACAAGTTTTCAATATTTTTTCTATTTTCTACAGCTTAGAAAAATTGTACCGAAAAATCGTAAAAAAGCCCTTTTTACAAGTTTTGAGGTTATGTTAAGTAACTATAAGTAGTAAAGTACAATATGAATGATTATCCCAGTGTATATGCATACACGTGGATATTTTTCTTTGATTAATGGAAGCCTAACGTTTCATCACGTACAAACTTTTACTTTTTTTTTTTAACTTTTTGGCAATTACTGAACTTTTTTGTTAGGTTAGAAAATTACTAAGACGGATTTTCAATATTTGTTCTATTTTCTGCAGCTCATAAGAAGTGTTTATTAAAAAAAAATTATGTGTCTATCTGGTTTTGTATCAAGATATTTGTATTGTATACCAAAAAATCGTAAGAAAGCTCCTTTTATTAGTTTTGAGATTATGTAAAGTATCTATAAGTAATTGTATACAATATAAATGGTTACCTTAGTGTATGTGCACGAATTTGGATATTTAACTTTTGTTGATAGAAGCCTAACGTTCCTATAAGTACACGCTTTTACTTTTTATTTACTTTTTTGCGATTTCTGACCTTTCTTTGAGATGAGAAAGTTACTGAGACTGATTTGTAATATTTGTTCTATTTCCTACAATTCATGGGAAGTGTTTATTAAGAAAAAAGTATGTGTCTATCTAGTTGTGTATTAAGATATCTGTATTTTATACCAAAAAATCGTAAAAAAGCCCATTTTATTAGTTTTGAGGTTACGTAAAGTAACTATAAGTAGTAAAATACAATATAAATGGTTACCTTAGTGTATCTGCACGAATGTGGATATTTTTCTTCTGTCGATAGAAGCCTAACGTTCCTATAAGTACACACTTTTACTTTTTTTTGTACTTTTTTGCGATTTCTGAACCTTTCTTTTAAGGGTAAGAAAATTACTGAGACTGATTTTCAATATAAGTTATATTTTCTACAACTTATAAGAAGTATTTATTAAAAAAAGTTAGGTGTCTATCTGGTTTTGTATCAAAATGTTTGTATTTTCTATAAGAAATCGTAAAAAAGCCTCTTTTATTAGTTTTGAAGTTATGTAACTCAACTTTATGTAGTAAAATGCAATATAAACGGTTACTTAAGTATATATGCATGAATGTGGATACTTTTCTTTGGTTGATAGAAGCCTAACGTTCCTATAAGTACAAAGTTTTACTTTTTTTTCACTATTTTGCAAATTGTGAAGCTTTTTTTGAGGACAGAATATTATTTGGACAAATTCTAAATATTTTTCCTATAATCTACTTTTCATAAGGTGTATTCTTAAAAAAAAATTATGTGTGTTCCTGTTCTTGTTCTTGAGATATTTTATTTTGGAATCAAAAAAAAACCAAAAAGAATAACTGTGGGCCGCAGATATAAGCAATTTTTTAATAATGTATAATCACTACCGTGTACCATTTAATACATCGCAAAAATGTTTTAAATTTGTCTTTAAATTGTCTTTGTGCCTCGTTCATATCAGTAGATAAGAATTCTTAATTTGTCGCAAAACAGTCTCATTTTTCTTTCAAACTTGTGGTGATACGTGGAAAATAGTTTTAAACTTACCTTGCACAGGGTTCAATTATTTTCAAGTTTCTCTTAAGTTTTCAATTTATAATTCAATTCATCGCAATAAACAGTTTTTTGCTTCCTCATAGAGAAGATTTGTATCGGTAACAAAATTTTTTTCCATAAATACGTTAGAAATGTTTTATATAGTGTATATAATGAAGAAATACCATTAAAAAAAGAAAGTATGTCTGACTGTGTATGTGTGTGTGTGTGTGTGTGTGTGTGTGTGTGTGTGTGTATGTAATTAGTCATATCCAGCGCGCTCAAAATTGGCCACCGATTGAGCGCGCGAAGTTCAAATTGGGTTCTACTACAAATTATGTCGAAAAATAACTTTTATTAATTAATAATCAATAAAAGAGAATTACAAAATAACGAGTAATCGCAAATGACGTCTTTAAACAAATTTTACCTTGAATATGCAAAACTTGAATACATAT
>JAPYYV010001188.1:0-36860 GCA_030522625.1 Copidosoma aretas
ATACACTTATATATTTCAAAAAACTTATGCAGACGTCCGCATAATTCCAACAGTGTCCGCATAAGTACCTATTCACTTATAAAATGTCCGCATAAGTCACCATACATGAAAATATGTATATATACATATATATATATATATACATATATATATTTAAGTAATTATTTTCCAAACCTTTATCTCAAACTCTTAAAAATAAGAGAAGGTTCCTCAAGTCAACGTTTTATTTACTTGTGTACTTCTTCCAACTTTTTTTTGACTTTTTTAATTTTGAAAAAAATCCTAAAATGTTAAGTTACTGTTACAACATGTAATACAATTACATTATCACATCATCTCTAAGTTGCTTTATACAAGTTTTGTTTTATGAATTGAAATCATTTTAATAGGCATTGGTTATCAGCAAAAAATATAAATATGATTTTTAATAATTGTACTGTATATGTTGGTTTGCAACGCTTTGAAAGATTCTTCCGGTCAGCGATGTTTTGTATGCAATGTAATATTTCACAATTTAACAATACCGATGTGCTAGCTGATGTTGATGTTAACCCTCACTCATTAAATTATGGTTTCTCCGTTTAACACACGCATATTCGTCTTATGGAGGTGGTTTTACGCATCACCTATCAAATGAATCTTACAAAAAGGAATGTTAGTATAACATCACCTTTTCCTCCATACATTACGTTTAGCTATGTTTTTGTTACAAATCGTGATCTGATATAAATTAATGTCACTCTTAAATAAAGTCTTCCACACATTATGGATAGTTACATTTTTCTTACAAATCGTGCTGTAATATATAATTTTGCTGTATGCAGAGAAATTACATGAAAATGTAAAACGATATTACATTTAATTGAACGAAAATATTTATTTTCTATAAAAAATAACTTTTTTCCGCGACCATTAAATTAAAAAAAAAATGTAACGTCCATCATAATACATACTTACTTTATCAATTAAGGATAAGGTCTTGCAGATATAGTAACGTTCAAAGTATTATTCTGCGCTATCCATTATCAATTTCTCTTTCTTATCTAATAACTTGTGTTGGATACCATTTTTTAATTCATCCGACTGATTTGTTTTAAATTCGAAATTAGCGAATAAATTTTTAATATAATTCTCAAGAATTAACAATCTAATGTAACAATCTAAAGTAACAATCTTAGTTTAATTTTTGAATTACAATTCATTCAATATTATTTGTAAATAATACTGAAAAAACTCTTTTTTCTCGCCATACAAAAATATTTGTAAAATAAGTAATGTTTATAGACTACTACTCCTTAAAACAATACTTACTCTGCAGACTAATCACAAAACTTTTCGATAAGGTTTCCAAAAGATGAGAAATATATCATTTATGAGGAAAGAAAAGAAATACAGGATGCTCTTCGTGGAGAATTAGGTATCTTAGTTAACGCTCCATGTCAAGGATCCGGAAACACCAACAACGGCAATATAGCTCGTAGATTTTTCGATAACATAGATACTGAAGCTAAAATTACTTGTACACCTGTAATTAACACTAAGAAATATAGTGGAAAGAATTGTAATAGTATGATTTTTGTTTTTAGGATTTGATCATGAACTGCTTAATATGTTTAAAGTAATATTAGCTGTTAAATCGTCTAATAAAGCAGTAAATGCAGAGAAGTTTAAAACTTACTGTCTTGGTACTGAAAAACGATATACAGATCTATATGACTGGTTTTTCATGCCAACTACAATGCAGGTGGTGCTTATTCATGGTCATAAAATCATACAAAACTTATTTCTGCCTATTGGGATAATGTCTGAGGAGACACAAGAAAGTAATCACAAAATTTTGAAGTCATACTGGGAGCATTATACAATAAAATGTCTTGGTGCGTAAATACATGGTGAAAAATTCCACTAAACCACTACATGTTAATGTTTGATATATTTATAAAGTCTTAGCGCATTAGTTACTTTAAAGATTTTTACTAGAAGTGTTATTGATGATTATGTTGATATTTTGATTCCTAACGTATTAGTGAAACTTTTTTACCATTATCTTTTGATAAAAAAACATAATATAAAATAAAAGATTTTTGAATACTAATTCTATTTTAATTCAATAATAATAGAAAAAACGCAGAGTAATTTTAAAAAAATCTTTAAAAGCTGGATAAATAGAAATATTTTGAATAATTTTGCTGTATTACCTATGGAATTTATATTTATGACGTATAAGAATTTAGTAGCTAGCATTTAAATCAATTCTTTTTAAAGATAAAGTCGTAAGAATACTCTGAGTGATGTGCACATTTGTTTAAGAAATTCTTGAATATCAATACACTTTCATATTAATCCACAGCCGTCTTTGTATTTACATTTTGTTACATTTGTTACTTTTACTAACAGAGAAATGAAGCATGTACAATTATCTAATTAAAATTCACATCGAATACTTAACAGTCTTCTTCATGCATAATATTTATAGAATTTCAATATAAAATATTTGTTACACTAATAATCGTATACATAGTACAGCACTGCAACAAACGAGGATATGTATAACTGTTTACTCTTGAACTCAGACCCATTACTTTCATCAATACGGAACATTCCGAAGAAAAAGTAAAGAATTAACGGAATTAACGGATGAAATGAAATCATTACTTGTAAATAAAGAAAGTAAAGACTTAGACAGTTCGTCAGACGAAGGTGGATAACATAATAAGTGTCCAATTTTTTCTACAATGATCAGGAATTTATACTCATTAAATAAAAGTCAAGATTTCGTCAACAAATAACAGATTTGTAAGAAGCAGCTTATAAGACCATTAGAAGAAGTGCCATGTCTATTTTGTATATATACATATGAATGTACATATATCTATTAGTACCTTTAAGAAACTCCTTAAACAATTGTTTTTCGCAAAATAAATCTCAGATTTATAATAAGCAAGGTCGGAAACCATGAAAATAATATATAATTTGTATTTTGCAAAAATTTTTGTTCAACATTTGTTTAAACAATATGCTTAAACAATTGTTCATTGTAAAATAAATATCAAATTCGGGTTTAACGCCCCCGAAAACCATAAAAATCATATGTCGTTTATAATTTGAAAAATTTTTGTTTATTATTTGTTTTGACAATATGCTTGAACAATTGTTTATTGCAAAATAAATATTAAATTCGTGTTCAGCTTCCCCGAAAACCATGACAATCATATATCGTTTATAATTAAAAAAATTTTTGTTCAATGTTTGTATAAACAATATGCCTAAACAATTGTTTATTGCAAAATAAATATCAAATTCGTGCTCAACGCCCCTGAAGACCATGAAAATTACTGCTTACTCATTTTTCTTGGTTAAAACCTCGACGGAAATATAACGTAAGCAACCACATACGGCCACTGTGATGACTTTGGCGCCACCTACTGGATACATACAATAACGTAGACACGCGAGGGAAACGGATTCTAGAACTAAAGTTCATGACGAGTAAATTCATACCTAAATATAATTTTTTGAAGCAAAATCCAGTTGAAGCGAGAATTTTGACCACTTTTTTTGCGTTTCGTTCCACTGTGTGATGGCAAGGTTTGGGTGGTCCGTAATTGAAGCGCGGACTTTAAAAGTCGAGAACGGGGGCTGCCTTAATAATAGAGACGATGTTAAATTCTCTGATACACTCTATGATGGCGTGGTAGGTGCGCAGCTTGGTCTTCTCTGAGACTGCTTTGTTGTCAAGGAACGGTTTTAAGTGACACGATTGGTGATTCCGTTCTTACCAGGGGTCTTTCTACTTTTTAGAGAGCGGATGATGGTTCCATTTCGAAAGGAGAGGGGTGTTTGAAAACCGGATTATTAAGAAGCTGCTGCTGAATTACAAGGTTGATGGTCGCGTGTTCATGTTCTAAATTATTGCTGCTTGGGTTAGGGGATCATTGATTTTGCAGGGAAATAGTGAAGATCTTTGATTTAATAGATGGGGGGGGGGGGGGCGTTTATTTCGAAATTTTTAACGACCTTTCATGGGTTTTTTGGGTAGGACTCTGCTTTAGCGATGAACCTGTTGAATTTCCGTTCTTGTAATCAGGAGACTTGAGATTTAACCACTGTATCGAGAGAGTTTGGGCTAAGTTTCAAGTCATGGATTCTCTGTCTTTACCAGCATTTGCTTATTTTCTTGTTCTCCTTGATGAAGAGTATGAGATCACGTGGGAGTTTCAGTACGTATTTATGAGCTGTTAGCGTCTTGTTTGCACCTGTTGAGTTGTTCAGTCAGTTCGTCTACCGCTGAGTCAAGTTCTGTTTGGGATCGAATAGTTTGGCGCTTGAGGAGGCGGACTCGAGGTTATGTGCGACATGAACCCATTGGATGCGGCTAGTAGTAACAGGGATATTGGGAGATTTAGGGATTTTTAAGTATACTAGGTTGTTGTTACAGGAGATGACCAGAATTTTTTGAGTATGGTCAGGTTTTTGGTCAGGAAAATGTCTAGGATATGTGAGTCGTGGTTAGGGCAGGAAAAATAGTGGACAATTCTCGTGTTTTCAACTTTACGAGTTCTGCTTGGCGTTGAGATCGCCAGGGACTATTATCGCGATGCTGGAGTCAAACAATAGGATTAGGCAGGAATGGCCTTGCTGGATCAGCTTACAGTGGGGAGTAAAGGGAAATGATTCTAATGGAGGTGGAGGAGGTTGTGTGTACTTCGACTCTGAGTGCGCCGTAGTTGGCAGTGTCCACACTTATAGCTCGATGACGGATTCCCTTGCGAACAAGAATAGCTACTAAAATCAAGTTATACGCTTTTTTGAAATATTTGGAAAGGTCAATAAAAATAATAACAATGAAAGAAAATTTTTGAAAAAAATAAGACAGTAAAAAATGTGCATTTTCTGGCCTTGGAAATCGAACCAAGATCGACAGTATTGTGATTTGTGCATCTTATCCTCTTGGCGAGAGTGTATTCGATACAAGCAAATAAATTATGACATGTTTAAATTAAAACTAAGAAATGGAATTGCTTTATTTTCTTTTAATGTCCAAGTCCTCCGTAACTAAAAATTATTTTGATTAGTTTGCGTTGAATTAATACTTTTTAATATTTTTTCGACTATTCTAATTGGTCTGTTTGTTAGAAACCAAGTATTTTTGGTTGCAGCGAGTTATTTGATATAGAAAAATCGTGTACACACCATTGGTTCCAAATATGATGAATTTAAACTCATCTATTATTGAGCCTATTCCAAAATAATAGCTATCACGCGACAATAATACATTAAGCATCAATGTACAATAATATAGAATAATGAATTAATTCAAATTTTTGACAATCCTGAATTGAAATTGTAAATCTCCAAAACAAGAAGAAAAACTACCACCAAGAAAACTCGAAATAATATTAGAGGAAGCTACCAAATGACCGCAAACAGTTATTTCTCTTATTTCTTTCTTCTTTGTATTTATTTTCCCACGAAATTGACACATTTGCCGTCTAAAAAAAAATTTCTTCTCTGTGACCATCAGTGATGGTCATGGTTCCATGGCATTTGTCAAAACAATCTGAAAAAATTTCCATATTGTTACCTTCTAAAGTACTATCTATTCCCAAATTTTTGATGATAAAAAAATTTGTGTGTCTCTGTTTTCCATATAATTCTTCATACATTACTATTAATTGTAATACATTTTTGAAATGTAGTAATTTTCAACTATTGGCAGTGATTTTAGGGTTACTGGCACTGTCTCAAAAGATACAAGTGACTTTTGGGATGCATGAAGGCCTAACATTATACAACTTAACTCTCTCCAGCCCTTTGCGATTCCAGTAATTATACCAGCTGCCAAACAGTCACCACAGCCACTTACGTTAGCTATTCTTCCAGGGATTGGCACTGATGGATATAGTCTTGTTTGAACTGTGCTATTTTCAATCAATTCATAATCTGAATCAACGAATGGTGAATTTTGTATTGATTTTCTAGCCACCTACAAAAAAATTATCCTATCAGTCTAATGCGGCACTTAAATAAATATATGTATGTACTCACCAAAACTCCTTTTTCTCCTAAAGTTACAATAATAACCGGTACATAATGGCACAATTGCTCAGTTACATTTTCAATGGATTCTAAACTTATTTCTGATTGATGAGGTGTTTGTATTTTTAGATGTTTGGCAATCGCTAACAATTCATTTACATTAGGTGATATAAAATGTACAGTGCCTCGCCAGTTTGAGCTATGGTAGAATATTTTCAAAGCTTTCTGTATATCTGTGGGTTCGTACCAAACTGAAATACAATTTATAAATTTTTAATCTATATTCTACGCCTTCGAAGTAATTAAATATCATCTTAAAATTAATAAGTAAGGTCTGAAAGATTTACATAAAAAGCAATTTTACGAAGATAAACGAAAGTTTATACCAAGTTTAAAATTTAAATGGCCTGCATCTAGTGTGACATCTTATACACCGCTCCATTTACAAATTAAACGAACAGAACATGTACATAAGTAACTACTATCGTAGCTATTTTTTTTTTTCATGAAATGTTACGTAATAAATAATATTGGCATTTATTCTACTAAATATTGAGAAATCATTACTAATACGGTGTAAAAAATAAAATTGAATTTAAAGTGAATGATATTGATCATTACTCAATCGAAAAATAGTATCATCTAATTTGACAAAAAAAAAACGTTTTTTTGCGTAATGTTAAAGCTGCATTGACAACAATTTCTAACACTATAATATGCTATATGCTTCTGCTCTTGAGGGCTATTCGAAAAATGCATTGTTAAGTAATTTCAGGTTGAAAGTTCATGAGTATCTTATTGATAAGTTTTAGTTACATCAATGCAATAAGACATTCTTAATAATAGGATAGGGGCATCTTATAAATGTTGAGTGTACTTGCACGCAACACTAAACGTTACTAATAATTTAAAATAACTCTATAATTGCAATTAATTCATTTAATTATTTAGTGTAAAAAAAATATAACTTAGTCGAGGAACAAAATAAAAAACTGCAGTAATTATCAACTTTTTATACTATCATCATTATTGCTATGATCAATATATCACAACACAGTATATTTAATATACATTATATATATTGACAATAAAAAGCTGTAGTGATTTTAAGATCAAATTTTTTAAAAAACTTATTGTTTTATATGCAAATGTACTAAGTTAACATCTTCTAAGTCTTTCATCGTTAATGCTCTGTCTAACGATGTCCTTGGCCTTATTTCGTTTTTTATTAAACAATCTTTTTGCTTGGTATATGACTGATACCGCGCTTACTTATCTAGATTAAATACTGCGTTAATACTCGAATTCGAAAACCGGCAAATTAAAATGAAGAAAAGTCTCGTAAGAGGGTCCGACCGTGACTGGTTCATACCAATCCATATTCAATCATTGAGTTGTCCAACGAAGCGAATACATTTTATTATAAGTCTTTGAACTTAAAAAATCGACTGCTATTGTATGGGCTCAGAAGTAAGAGAGAGAAGATTTTCGATGTCCTTCACTGGTGGGTTTTTGAACTACCTACTGGAGGTAAATATACGCAAGTGACAAAAATTTCTGTCCTTTCTGTCCCCTTCATTTCTTGCCGTGTATAATCCACTAAAGTACGGGATATGTGTTTTCTTCAAGTATATAATGGTACAAAAAGAGATACGTGCGCAAAAATAATAAAAATTGTGTCTACAAGCTATACGAGCTCTCTGAAGTCGAATTGTCCTACCGGCCTCTGTGCGTTCCATCCCCCTCAATGCTCAAAGTGTCTTTCATTTGGCTTATGGGCATCGGAACTTCACTAATCTTCTTTTGCAGCTATGTTGGGCTAAAATATGAGACACGCGTCTCAGCGTTTGGTCTAATTATTCTTTTTTCGAGAAATTCATCGGTAAACGGTGGTTCTACTATTACCGCTAGTAGCAAAGTAGTATACGAGTTAAGGTAGACTCAACTTGATTTAAATGAAAGCTAAAGTGTAATTCAATCGATTGAAAATAAGAAAATTATCAATTTCGTTCCCCAATCAAAAGTTATAGTGGTTTAAAGATGAACAACTGTTTTTTTATGAAAATCTACGAAATCTCATTTTTTTCCATTTGTCTGCTCGTCTTAAAGCAGCTGCAAACTTCGATCAGGTGCACAGAATGCAACAACTTTTTTTTAATTAATAGTGCTTGATTTTAGCTTTTGTTTAGGCTAAGTAAGAACTTTAACCTCTTGAACATCTTAGCTACGGGCACTGTAAGCTGACATGTTACATACAATCTGGGCTAAAATTTACTCTTACAAAGTATTGTATATCTTTAGACCAAAAAACTCTGGGCTGAAAATGTTTTAAATATTTGTTCTTGACAGCATTCGAATTTGAAAACGCTGTGAAAAAAATTCTTCAGACTACTTTTTCTGACCTTCGAATGTACTTTTGGTAGTGCAATATTTTTATTCCAAGTAATACTTATGGATCTAGAACGCATATCCCTGAGTGTAGGGTAATATTCAACAAGTACACTTGACAAAAATGATTTGTTTCGAACGTGGTTGTTACACAACGTAACTGACATCACATAACCCACGTTTACTTATGGTTATTTGAAATTAACTGTCATACGACTTAGCAATTGACGTGATGTTCGGAACGAATCAATTTTGTCAAGTGTACCTTAATATCTATATATTCTCTATGCCATGTTTTAATGTGGCATATTTTCATTTTAATTCATAATTCTAACACTCCGTGTTTTTAAAGGATTAAGTGTCTTTGACCACCCCCTTATATGCTACTCCTCAAGCCCAGGTACTATGAGTTAATCTAGCATAGAATAATCCATAGTATATACAAATGTGAAGGAAACGTTGGGGCACAATATATACATCCAAGTTTTATTAATGCAAATATCAGGCATTGCAGACCCTTAACCAATGTTGTTGCGTTAAAGTTCCATCTGTGGTGTTGATCTATGGTAACAGTCTGTGCGAAGCTGGACTGTATAATTTTTATTGGGTCTGGGTCGGACAGGGACTCAAGGAGAGGGAGATATCAGAGTACGAGAGGTACACGCTGAATTAGACACAATACCGCACACATGCTTAAAAGTCAACAGAAATAACTTTTATTAAAGTAGTGAAAGCTTGACAACGATTTATTGAGAATATAAAGGAAAATAACAACTAAGTCGTGCACTTGATGTGTCTATTAACAAACAGAGAGACATAGTTCAACACAATGTTGAAACTAAAGGTTGGAGTATGTCATAAATGAAAGAAGTAGTTAACTGCTACTGTCTTACTCGAGAGAGCGTGGCAGACTGCCGAAGCAGTCGCAGCGAGCGGTGAGTATTGCGTCACAATAACGTACAGCGCAAAGTCTCAGCAAGTGGTGGTCACACAGGACCCTCAGAGCGGGCGATTGGTTACCACAAACGGATCGCTTACCAATGATTCGCTAAGCTGAATTATGTCGTACCAATGCATTATAAAACCGCAAACTTACAAAATAATATTTTGATGGTATACATACTCCCCAAGTTGATGTACATACAGTAGTCAGTACGAATGAACATCAAGAAAATAGCATAAATTTCATAAAATCGCTACATCTTAAACTCAAACTTTAAATAAAAAAACTAAAGAGAAATATCATAGTGAATGTAGATCGTTTATCTACTTACAATGCTTTACTATCTTGGTTTTTTGAGAATAAGTTTAATTCATTAATTTTTAACATTCAAAAATTTATTTTTTAAGGAAATATGATTATAGTAGCAAAGGAAATCACACGAGCTAATTCAATTTCAAATAAATATCGTATTTTTCATTATTAGATTCAAATTCAGAGACAGTTTGTAACAGTATCAGTTTATGAATAGTTCTTGTAAAAGTTGTGCTACTGGTCTTAACCTTTACTACTCTGACCAAAGACTTAGGGTCCTTACAAACTTCAACAATTCGGCTTAGGGGCCAGCTGTTAGGTAACACATGCTCATTTTCAATAATAACTATGTCTTCTATTTGCCCAGATCGTTGCGGCAACACCAACTTAGAGCGCGTTTGCAAGGTATTAAGGTACTCTGATGACCATCTCTTCCAGAAAACTTGCACAGCTTGAGTTATCAGTTTCCAACTATGTAAGGGATAAATTTTGCCAAGAAAAACGTCAGTTTCTGGCACAGAGTAAGAAGGCCTAAAGGTTAAAAAACGCGCGGGAGTAAGTGGGCATAAATCACTTAGATTGTCAGTCAAAGGGCACAAGGTCTTGAATTTAGGCACGATTTAATACGGCAAAGAAGTGCTGAAAATCCAACAAATGTAAGAATCTGCTCTCCAATCATCCATTTTAAATGAAATTTCATGAACTTAACGGCGGAATCTCAAATACCGCTAAAGTGTGGAGCCGCCGGAGGATTAAAATGCTTCTGTATAGCAGATATAGTAAACTAATCTGCAGAGGAAGCAGACTGTCCTTGTGCTTGTCATATTCTTCTAAATTCATTGTAAGCTTCGATGAAATTGGTACCTTAATTGCTGTAAAGATCAGTACAGTGACTACGACGGGAGACAAACTTCTGAAAGGCAGCAACAAATTAGTCAGCGGAATAATCTTTTACTACTTCTAAGTGGACAGCCTTAAGAGCCATACAGACAAATATCACAAGGCAGCCCTTTAAAGTTCCCCTTCCACGACACTTTAAGAGTCGGATCGGAAAGGGACCAGCATAGTCTGCACCAGTTTTCTTAAATGCAGGACTAGGCATGATTCTAGAACTTGGAAGATCGCTCATAAATGGGTCTGCGTTTGGGCCTTATATCGACGACAAAGAAAACAATGGATCAACTCAGCCCTAACTTCCTCTCTGCTACGAAATATCCAGTATTTGTGTCTGAGCTGAATCAATGTCTTTTCAACACCTCTATGTAAAGAAAGCCGATGATAATAATCGATCAACAAGCAAGTGATGTAATCATAACCGAACAAGATCAAGGGGTGCTTGACATCAGCATATAACAAGGAATTGCTTGATCTACCACTGACTTGCAACATACCTTTGATTAAAGGGTCAATTCGTGTGAACGACTAGAGGAGGGCAAAGGTCAAATTTATTCTAGGACACGATTCCTATTCCTTCAAAACAGACAGGTCAGCGGAAAAGTGGCGCTGTTGTTGACCATAGACTAACAACAAATCAGCATTTTCCAGCTGGTCAAATCAATAGAAAAATAGTCGAGAAAACTACGCACGGAGATAAAAGATAATTTTGTTTGAAAGCAATAATTTCCATCAGAAAAATTTGTTGACACTTTAATAAAACTCCTGCGTAGGTATTTGTGGACGAACCGCAACCAATACGCAGTGACGCGAGGCAGTCTTTCCCATTTACATTAACGACCATAAAGATCATCTACGAAGGTTGTGAGAGGTTTATTTTTATCCTTTACTATGAAATTAATTGACGGGGATTCATTAAGAATTTCAACCGTAAGTTGAGGGTACCGAGGGTTGAGTTCGTGTAAGATGTCAGAGCCGGTGAACCACAATCTTTGTTCATTTAATTGCCCAGGTGCCACACCACGAGAAGCCAAGTCTAGTAGATTTTTTTTGGGCTTAACATGGTGCCATTCAGCTAAAGATATCATCTACAGGATATTGAAACATCTGTTTGCGACGAAGACTGGCCATTTTGAGGGTGGTGCGTTAAGCCAATGCACATATTAAGAAAATCAGTCCACAAATTCATTGGAATGACCTTTCTAGGGCATCCGGCCACAAAATGGTTTACAACCTTAGAAAAAGGCTGCTAGCTGCACAGAATTCCAAGCATGGGATGCTCAACGTATTTATAGGACTGAATTTGGTTTTGGCCAGTCAAGTGAGACGAACACCTCACCATTGAGAACAATCCTAAGATTTACAACGGCTGCATAGGCAGACTCAGATGCATCGGCGTAGCCGTGAATCTCTAGCTAGTCATAACTAGGGAAATAGAAGTTCCAAGGAGAAAGAAGTATTTCATTCAATCGAGGAATTCCGTTCAATCATGTATTCTAAGAGGCAATACAGATTCTGGCAATGTGTGATTCCAAGAAATCTTCAGTAACCAATGAGATCAAACGAGAACTTTAGCAACGATGAGCACGGGAGAACACCAACCTAAGAGATCATAAATCCTTGCTAACGGCGTTAAAACCGATCGTTTAGTCCAGATCAATGGAATTTGGTCAACTGCAAAACGAAACTAAAACTCATCGCGTGTAGAGTTCGAATTTAGCCCGAGAACTGCAATGACTTTATTACTCTATTCAAACGCCTTAAGTTGATCAGCTTAATTTTAAACTGGGATATCGGACAAGATTTTGGAAGAAGCTGAAGACAACTTTTTGAGAGGAAATACGCCCTGCCTGGTCATATCCAGCAGTTCTTTACATTTATATATGGCGTCCTCCACGAAGTGACCACTCAACAGGCAGTCGTCAACATAAATCTCCTCCTGAATAACTTTAACAGCTACAGGATAAAAAACAGCGTACTCAGTTGCCAGCTGTCACGAAACACAAGTGGCTGAATAAGAGAAACTTACGAGACCACAAGTCACGGTGGTAAGTAAAAACGTCTTCAGCTGGGAAAAAGACTCAGATCTCCAGAGGATTTCGTGATAGACTTGGTCATCCCGATGGACTTAGATTTGGCAAAACATCTTCCCCGTATCAGTAGGGAAGACGAATTGGTAGAATCGCCATTTAAAAATCATTTCGAAAAGACTTTGTAACCAATTAGGTCCTGAATGCAAGATTGAGTTCAGAAAAGCACTGGTTCGGCTCTTAGAAGAGCCATTGAAGACACCCTGAATTTTAGATTTGGACTGTTACTTTTTAAGATCCCATAATGAGGTAGAAAATTCACAGCAAGACTGGTATCAGAGGCCTCTTTCATGTGACCAACGGCGATATAATCAGACATGAACACGCAATAAGCACGATGTAACCCCAAATCCTTTTCGAACTTTAATTCTAGGTTTTTAAACATAGCAAATGCTGAACGATAAGAACCTTTTTGCATCTGATAAATGGTTATTAACAAACTAAAAGAAAAATCTTACAGCGTAACTACCGTCAGTTAGTCGAGATTGAGTGCGAACGAAATGTACTTCACATTAGGTATCTTCAGGGCTTAATTTGAGTTTAACAATAGGCTTCTCGACTGTGCAAGATTTTTGCAGAAGAACAAAGTGTAACGCTCCGTAATATGTAACGTTGTAGAATCCTTGGCTTCCGTGGAAGGTGTTACAGCAATAGACCGTGAGAGTAGCTAATCCAACTAAAAAGAAGAATCTATTGGTGTATCCATGCAGTTCTTGCGAACAGAGTTGTTTATAATGATAGCATGAATAGAAATATCAAGCAACAGGTCTATTCAATCCAGACTATGGTACTCAGGGTCTGCTAGAAGCAGATCTTGCACATAATTTGAGTCTACCAATTCGTTTGGAATAGGATGTTTATACGGGAAAATTCGAGGGACAACCAAAGCTTCCACTTCACAACTGAAATTAGATTCAAAATGAGGTTTAATCTGAAAATGCACTGATTTTGTTATTGTTAAGTGTTGATCTCCAACACCGGTTAATGGAACATTAGTTTTCAGCGTATTGGGACGTAGGAGGTTGCTAAGTGATTTTAAAATCAAAGACGACTGAGAGCATTGGTCAATAAGAGCTCTAACTCTGATCAAGTGTCATGGAAATCAACTATATCTACAAGAGCAGTTGTCAAAAGAACCTTCGGTACCTAAGGGAGCTCAAGCTACTAGATACATTAAGATTCAGGCAAGAGCTATCTTTAGGTGTTTTTCATTAGAAGGAACACGGTTTTTATTAAATCTTTTACTATTACCTTCAGAAGCTTGACTATCTTGTATCGGGTCAGCCTCATCCCTATGCATCAGTGTGTGGTGTTTTTTACTGCAAATAAAACAAGTGTGTATTTAAGAATACTATCTCTTAGAATGTCTACCAAAGCAGTTCATACACATTTGATTATTATCAAAAAAGCCTTCCTTTTCAGACTAATCTTTAGCCTTAAACCCATCGCACTGACACAAGGGATGAGCCCGATCACAAAATAGGCACTTGATGTTAGTCATATCGGTTGCAGAAGTAGTAGTTTGATGTACAGATACCTGCTTAATAAGCTTTCCCCTTGGAAAATCGCTACTGTTATTGGTTAAGAGGTTTTCTACTTGAAGCCTCCAAAGTTATAATATGCGTAGTTATAAAATCGCGTAACTACCGAATAGAATGTAGGTTAGTGCTGCCACCAATTTGCCTTTGCTAGTCTTTGTTAGTATGGAAATCGAACTTGCAGGCTACATAGGCGATAAATATATCTTCATCTCCTTCCTTTCTCCCCAAGGCTACGAGCTAGTCAAAGGGACCTAACATCTCCTTAGAAATTCGCTCCATTTCAACGCTGGAGCTGGATTTCACTAGCTAACAGTTCAACATAAAATAAGTGAAATTTTACACCAAACAGCGATGATTGTTGTGAAACGTAGTTAAGGCACCTCAAGCCTGTATGTAATTATCCTCTGTAACAGGGATATTTCTAATTAGGTTTCACAGAAAATGTAAGTACGCAGATGTTGATAGTTTATAATAGGGGGTATCTCTTCTTTTTAATACAGCAGAGCTCTAAAAACATCACGAAAATTCTCTCAGTCATCGAAGTTACCAGAGAAAACCAAAAGATCAATGGAGGGTAACAAATAATAACTCTGACAGTTATTCCGGACGGAAGCTGGGTTTATTCCAGAAGGAACTGGGGTACTACTCTTCAAAGTAAATAAGTGAACCTCAACCTCCCCAACGACAGAGTAATATGTGTGTTTAAAATTTCCAATGACATTGTCAGAAAAGTACGCATGTTAAGTATCTAATGCTTCAAGCGGTCGTATCGAGGCATCAATCGCCTTAACCTGTAGAAACGCGTCTTTTACCTATTGTAGTCGAGACAGAGCTTGGCCTTTGGTCATCTTGGCTGTGCCAAGTTTTTTCAAATAGTTAAAGGCATTTTCAATCTTAGTGTAAAGACCAAGCTGTGTAGAGTATAAGAATTGCATGCTCATGATTACTCTTAATAACAACTATCACCTGGCCGGAACAATACTCAACAACCAGAGTGATATAGGTTGAGACCTTACAAATGAATAGTACAGGTTGACCGTTCTGTATTCAAATCTGTATTCAAATAGTCACAGAATGTAAGATTACGCAAAAATAACTGATACACGTGTAATTTACGTTAAAAAAAAAGGTTTTGCCTAACACTGTGCAACCCAAAAAAAGGTACTTAATAATTAAGTGTTACTCACTAGTACTCTTGATATCGCTAAAGACGACACCAGGTCAGCAGCAATGATAGAAATGTAAACCGTGGAGACCCACTCTAGGGTAAGAGCGATAGTACAGCAACAGCATTAGGTAAACTTGTTATACGGCAATGCGTCCCGCAGCAGCAGCAACAGCAGCAGGGAAAGCACGAAGTGGTGCGCACAGAGAGGCTTGCAGCAGCAACAACAGCAGGGTGAGTACGAGGTGGCCCGCACAGAGAGGCCAACAGTAGCATCAGCAGAGACAGAAGCGGGGCGAGCACAAAGTGCGAGCGCTGAATTCTCTGCTAGAAATGATCAGGAGCCAAGCAGCAATGGCCGTCAAAAAGCTCACAAGCGAGCCAAGCGCTGAATTCTCTGCTAACAGTGAGCAGAGACCAAGCCACAATGACCGGCAGGAGTGGCGAGAATGGCCGAAAGGTGTAGAGGGAGCACCGGAGACACTGTTTCTGATGCAACACCATGGACGGAGAAAGAAGGCTGGCTATGAGCAAGTTCTTGAAGCACTAGCAATGCTCATGTGTATGTGTGTGTGAGAGTAAGACGGTGAACCGCATCTGCCACGACGCTCTCTCTCTAGCACGTGATCTAAACGGCAGAATGGCCGTATCTCCTCTCCTTTCTCTGATCCGGCTCGAAGGACCAAATGTTCGAAAGCTGGACAGTATGATTTTTAAAAGGTTTATGCCGGGCAGGGACTTAATGAGAGGTAGATATGAAAGTACGAGAAGCACACGCTGAATTAGACATAACACTGCAAACATGCTGAAATTTTAATAAAAAGAACTTATAAAAGTAGTGAAAGCTTGGCAACAATTTATTAACAATGAAAATAACAACCAAGACGCGCACTTGGTGTGCCGATTAACAAATGGACAGGCATAGATTTAGCGCAATTTTGAACTAAAAGGTTGGAGGTTTCATAAATGCAAGAAGTCGTTAACTGCTACTGTCTTACTCAAGAGAGCGTGGCGGTTTGCCGGAGCAGTCGCAGCGAGCGGTGAGTATTGCATAACAATAATGTACAACGCAAGGTCTCAGGAAGTGGTGGTCACACAGCACCTTCAGAGCGTGAGATTGGTTACCACAATCGGTTCGCTTACCAGTGATTTTCTAAGAGTATTCATCTCGGGCCAATGCATGACAAAACCGCGAACTTACAAAATTATATTTTGATGTAATGCACACTCAAATATTTTGTCCATGCAACTTCTTTTTTATTTTATATCTCCTAATTTTATGATGCTATAACTAGGTATTTAGTTAATGTCATTAACTAACATTATATGCATCTGATTTATGTATAGTCAGTACTGGGTGTAAATACTCTTACAGGTATAAGTTTACTTACACCTAGCCAACAGGTGACCCGATCAATACATTCATTTATCTTATTCTCCACCTCATTCTAGTTGCGGCCAGAAGTCTTAATAAATGTATTATCAGGATGAGACACAACTTTTTCGCTTGGAGTAGTATTATACAAATCTCCAACATATACTTAAAGAAGCAAAGGGCCCAGTATCGTTCCCTATGGGACTCAGTGTAATCGTTTGGCTGTTACTCAGGCATCATTCAGCATAATGTATCATTTTTATCTTCAAGTAATCATTTATTGGTTTCAGGAAAATGCCTTATAGTGTGAAAGTTTAGTTGAAAAAATATCATGATTCACTGTATCAATAGCTTCGCTTAAATCAAGAAAGGCGACAATCGTGGGTGCGCTCGAATCACGGTTCCTATACATATAGTCAGTGTCTATAACTCATTATTCGTTGTCATCCTCCTTTTGAATCGAAACTAGCGGTTTAAGATAACTTAACACTTGTCAAAAAAGTCAATTATTCTGTTCTATATAACTCTTTAAAACATTTTGCTATGTTTGATACAAGTAAGAGCGGAATGTAAGTAGACATTGACCTTCTTCCACCTGCATTAAATATAGGGATCACATTAGCGATTTCAAATTAAGAGGGACATTGACCCTGATCAAATTATTTGTTCATAAAATAAGATATTGGTTCATGTATATGCACCTAACTGCTCTTAAAATCTAAGAGCCTATTTCTATCCACTCCTCCTCCTTATTTGAACTTATTTTTTTATAAGCTATCCTAGTGGCACTGCTTGGAGACAAGAAGAGGGATTTGTTGTTGAATACATGTTTTAGGTTCATCTTCAGAAGTCACATTGTTATTAAATTCGTCATTTATCAGTCTTTCATCAGCACCAGCAAAGTGTTGATTAAAGTCATCAACCATAAGTTTTTTATCTGAGATTGAGATGTTATCTATTTTAATGTTGATAGTTTTGTCATTGTCTTTTTTTTCAATCTTATTGTTTGCATATTGCCATAATTTTCTATCGAGTTATCATTTCTATTTATTATAGTCTTTTTATAAATTTTTTTATCTTGTTTGATCTTAATAAATTTATTTACTTAATTCTTGTGGTTTAATTCAGCTAATAAATTTGTGGGATCGTATTCGTAATGCTTCTAAGGGGACTGTTTTTTTTGCTTGATTTTAGTATAGCTAGAGTGATTCATCGTTTTATGAAAGTTTTGTTTCTAATTAATTTCATTGTTTTTTGGGACTCGTGTGTTACCTGCTTAATCCTGCTTACAAGTAAAGCGTAACTTGCATTTACATGATCGAATTTGCATTCTAGTTTATATTTGGAACAAGGCCAATTCATTTTGTAGTTAATTCGTTTTATGCGGTTAATTTGTTTTTTTTTCATAATAAAGGTGTAGACTGAGGTAAATCAGTACTGGATTATGGTCATTTATGTCAGATAAGATTATTGAAAAGTTCAGTGGACACATTATTTATCCTACAAAAAATATTGTCAATACATAAAACACCATTATCCTTACCTCGCCTTGTCTCAGTGAAAAACCCCCTTTCAGCAGGTTACCTACATACATATCGCTCTCCGAGTCTCTTTGTAGTGTATCTATGTTAAAGTCATCCACTAAGCAGTGACTTGAAACATTTACCGTATTTATAAGAATACCTTTATACTTTCAATAAAAAATTGTTTAATAACGGTATTTTAAAAATGATGTTTGTATCGAGCATAATGCTTAAGGATTCAATGCACAGCTCCTATTTAAATATTTAGCTAAAAATTATACAGAGAGAGTGGAATCTGCAGTCACATTGGATGGTTAAAAAATCTCACTTTTGAAACATCGAAATATACAGTTAATAGACTCTTTATTATTTTCATATGCTCATTTTAGGAGGCTCAGCATTCTTATGTAGGACTAAAATTCTAATTATTATTTGAGTTGTCTGATTATATTTAATAATAATAAAATATTATAGTACCAAAGAGGGGTTCTATATAAGTTGGAAAAAAATGTTGAAAAAATAACGTTGATACAAAAATGTGTAAATGCGTGCAAATTCGTATAAAGTTCACATGTAACTTTTTATATGATAAACAGTTCCAAAAATTTTCCGCAGTAATCCTAACTACAATCGATCAATTAGTGGAACAAGCTTTGGAAACGTGAAATCGTATGAAAAGCCAAAAATATTAAAGTATTTAATGACTACTTCTTAAAAACTTAAAATATACGCGTATGTGATAATGCAAATTTCATGAAACAACTTCTGTTTCAATTAAAGAACCCCTCTTCCGTACTTCAATATTTTATTATTATTGAATACAAACAGACAACTAAAATAATAATTACAATTTTAGTGATGTATAAGGGTGTTTAGCCTCCTTAAGCAGCTTACTCAAAGCATATTGTTTACCAGACGTTGAAAAAGGTATTTTTCTTCATTTATTTAATACAACCGAGAATAAATCATATACAATTATAACGATCGGAAGCTATTATAATACATCGGGACAACAAAATATAATGATCTCGAATCGGTTAAAAGTTTTGTTTTGATTTGTAATGAAGTAAATTTGGGCAGCGCGATAGTATTAGAAAGACCAAAGTAGTCACCACTGCAGAGATACTCGTGGAGCTACTTAACAGTGCCGAAATTAAATTCGACGGCATCCGGGGCGTCAATAACAAAACGCTTTACGTCAACTTGCATTTCAAACAAGATGCATTGATAGCATCATCAACCACGAGTGTTGTTGCTGCAGCCTTTGACACAGGACAACTCAGTGATTTTACTGACGAATTGTCCGATCAAGGTATTAGCACGTATATAACAATGTTTTATCTGGAGATCCGATATTTTACGCTTATAGATAGTATAAGTCTGATGGTGGTGATGAAAATGAGTGTTAATAAAAGGCATTTAATGAAACTATGCTAACAGTCAAACAACTAATTTAAAAACGATACAAAACTTAATTATGTCTTTCACACACGTGATAATCGTATCAGATCGTATCGTCTGCAAAACAGTCTTACACGACATCATAATGATTCCTGAAAGAAAAACACGCAAGACCGAGTAAGGAAAATGAAGATTGGAGATCGTAGATGTAAGTTTTCCTTACGGACACAAGCATATCAGTGCTGCTACTGCTTCCGTGATAAGCGTGTTAAGTTTCTGGAATTTTTAAAAAACAAGCTTTAACGTAGGAGCCGCGTTGCACTGCACAGTGAGAGAACAGTGTTTTTTTTCGTCCGAAAATCAAACATCCTAAAAACAAAAATAAATAGCCAAAAAATGATTTTTGGAGCCTCTTTAAGACGTGATGTACATTAAGAAAGAATAATTAGGATATATGTAGACTGTGAAGCTATTGACTAACCTCAAAATATTACTAAGGATTCGGAATTTTTACAAAAAATCAGAAGAACGGTCAAAAAAGTTATATATAATGACCAAAAAAAATTTTTGCATACTCTGAAACTAACTACAATTTATAATGCTTAATTTTACCCTTAAAATTACTCGACATAACCTAAAGCAACCTGTAGGAGTAAAATTAAATTGTATATTTGTGCGAGAATATACATAAAATACTTTTTTCTTGTCTAAATGTCATTAATAATATTTTTTTTGAGCGGTTTTCCGATTTTTCGAGAAAAAATCTATACTTTAAGCATATTTTGAGTATGGAATTATAAAATTGGCATCAATTTATTAGAAGCTTACAAGAAGCGGTTACAAGAAGCTTTGGCTCTTGGTGTTATTTTTGAGTCCACGTTTACGTTCGATGTTCATATTTGCACTGTTTCGTCTAGGGCTCATAAATTACTCGGATTCGTAAGGTGTAGCTGCAAGGACTTCATTGATCTCAGCACACTGATATACCTTTACAAAACTAGTCCTTGCACCTCTCCTTCATGCATCCCAGATCTGGAGGCCTTATACAATCTATTTATGCTCTGGGAAAGCTACAGCATAAGTTTTTGAGATTTCTGTCATACAAACGCCGATGTCATATAGTGATTATGATTATTCCACTATTCAAAGCCAATGAAGTGTTCCAGACATTAAGCATTGGCATCGCTACAATGACTATTGTTTAAAATGCGAGTCTTTAAATGAGATATTTAGACATAGAGATATAACCATCAATCGTGCCACACTAAATCTGTAGTTGAAGATACTTTAAGTAAAAACTATATGGGTAATTCTGTTGTACATCATCTAAAAAGGTAGTGGAATATGCTTTCTAATGAATTATTAAACACAAATTCCGTGAATCTTATCTAATTCCATATCAAGCGATTTATCTCTTATTAACTCGTATGTTCCTGCAATAGCACTGATCAGAGCTATATTTTTAAAAACAAAATTAATAGATATGACGAAGCGAAAAACAAACAAAAGTAATAGATATGACGAATCAAGTTGCCTCACTGTCACATTCTCGTTTTCAACGATCAACGTCTTGCTCATTAAGATGAACAAAAACGATTGCGTGAACACGCAAACGGTCTCAGAAAACTTGCCCACGATAAAATTTATTCATCGTTAAGGAAATAATTTATCGTACTGAAAGGATAACGTTTTAACCCGCTTTACAGGGTCAACTACTGGAAACTGCTGTGACTCTTGCAATATTAGACCATTAAAAAAATGATTTTTCTCCCCCAAGAGAACGCAGAGCGTTTGTGAAGCTCGTTGTAAAGTTCAAGATCTTACTCGAGCAGTGAGAGTTCTGTTCCGAGAACCAGACCAACGACGTTCTTAAAAAAAGTTTAATGAATAGAACCTTGCACCTTCACCACGTGAAGTGCGATCATGGCGTCGGTTGAGCTAAAAAATGACCAGAGCAAAGACATAGACGTAAAACAGTAAGAGAAGAAAATAATTGGGCTCTTGACACCCTAATAAATTTTCTCTCGTTTGGTTTGCATGGACCCAGATACAAATTTTGTGGTCCTGGAACAAAATTAGCGGAGCACTTCGAACAAGGAGGTAAAAGTGACTCGTTTAGATAAAGTTTTTCGTCTGCACGTCATTGCCTACGCTAAAGAGAAGGAGAGTGATCGTTGTAAATCTGTTCGCACAGTAGCTGAATTTGTTTTTTCAAGTAGGCTTTTCTAAAGAGACATCGCTAGATAAGCAAACAGTCGATTTAATGACTCCTGCTGTATGTGTAGCGAAATTACGTTTAAAAAGTGTTTTTCGCGCATCAAGAGAGCTATTGGATTTCAATTTTATAAAAAAAAGATTATAAGAGTAAAACAGAAGATACAAGTAATGTATAGTACTTTGCAAAAACTTTACTACGAAGCATTACCACCCACTGCCTACGTGGGTAGAAAAAAACTTGCGAGTGCTGTAAATAACAAATTTTCACGACTTAGAAAAATAGAGTCGCTTGAAAGTCCTTATTCCTGGGTCAAAAGAAACTATATGAAAGATATAAAATAGAACATGAACTTTACGGTATGCTACCTAGTGACCGTGGTATGCAGTAGTTTATTACCCTGATTATACTACTATGTATTACGTGACTAGATTCCCATAGCAGATCACTGTGCAAGTTGGTATAACAGAGATTCAAATACCATTGATTTTACAATACGCTATAAAAAATAGCAAGAGATTGATTACTGTAAATAGCACACTATGGGATAATGATCCTCAAATGTGTACCGATTCCTATATTCACCCTGGTTTACGCACAAGTATTGAAGAAATTATAAAAGATATAAATAGCTTTGATGCTTCGCCACATTAGGCGGTTTTTAGTTTAAAAAGAATTTGTCATGTTGATGCCAAGTTAGTCTGTTTTAAAAAGTCATGCCATAAATGCATGTATAAATTATAATTATCCAGATAACCCTTGGTATATGATTATCATGTAAAAGATAACAGAAAATGTATTGATTATGTAGAGGTATAAAAATCGTGTAGGGGGCTGGAGGGGGGGGGCGAGGGGACCTGGACCAAAAATGTTATTAGTCGAAATAACGGAGAAACAAAAAAATTGTCCCTTACTTTGTAGGGGAAGGGGGGGGGGGGAGCAGTGGAGAGTTGTGTGAAACGCTTCACTCAAATAACAGTATCATATAGAAAGATATACATACATATAATAATAGAACTATCATCATTGCAGAAATAATTAAGTACTCTTTTTTCTGGTCATTTTTAAAAATATAAAAATTAATTATGAATATGCGTTTATGAGACCGTAAAATTTCGTAATCTTTACTCGATATTAGCAAAGGAAAAATTAAAATATTTTAAGTCCCTGAACAATGGCGGACAAATATATGTTTGAAAATATTTAAATTAGTAGACAATTCTTTATTAAAATGTGTTTATTCTTACTTCTTATAATAAGTACACAGTTTCTTCAAATAATAAAATTGTGTATTAGATAATCAGATAAAAGGATAGATAAATACATGTTGATTTGAAAATTGGAGCTGTTGTGATGTATATGAGAAATTTGAGTCTGCTGGTTTATGTAATGACACATGGTGTACTCTTTTTTATCGTGAGTGCTTGTATAGAAGTGTTTTTAATCGCTTATGTTTTCTGCACACGAATTTCTTGCTGATACCTCCGATCGGAGCAAGCTCTGTTTCCAGGTGAGCCTATTCCGGAAGCCGGGCAGGCTCGACCCTTGCATGTGTGGTGTTCTGTGCCTTTCAGGGCCTGAGAAGAAGCTTATTCATCGTCACCTCGGCCTAACCTTTCTTCGCGCTCGTTAGTGGTGCCACTTTTCGGACCTGGTGCTGCTGCCTCGTTCCATGTGCAGCTGACGTCGCTCCCTGCTGTCTGTCTTATGGTGGTGTGTGCTGCTCGGTGCCTGCTGCTTCTGCTGTCACTGTTGGTGTTTCGAGTTCCGAGTCACGGCACCGGGGTTGGTCTTCAACGGCTGCGCCGTCTCGGTATTTAGTTTTGGTGCTGTTCATGGTGAGTAGGGGACCTGTTGACTACCATTTCTAGCCGCCCTCACTATTCCTGGCTTCGACCAATTGTACGCCTTGCGCATGGACCTGTGAACCTGAGGATAGTCGCTGGGGACTGAGGCTGCTGGTGCATTTCTGCACTACCGACGGCTATGCGCCACTGATACTGATAGTGGGTACTCTACAGCTAGCAGGTGGCGATCACTACTTTTCGCTGCCTCGTCATTATCTGTACTACTAACAGAACAAGAGTTATGTGTGTAACTGTTACTGTCTTAGCACAATTTCATGTGGCAAACTATAAGCTGGACTACTGAATCGAATATTATAGCCTAACGCGTTGCTCTTTCGTCTCGGCTTTACTACTTCACTATTTTGCTAGCGTTACTTTTATCACTTGGTAGTTTTAAGTGCTTCTGTTTTTGTCTTACTCGTGTCAATTTCATTCGTTTTTCTTGCATACTACGTATCTACATGGCATTAGTTAAGTAATGATTTGAGTTGCTTGTGTCAAATTTTTTTTATTTATTTAGTTAGCTCACTTTTGCGGATGACTATCATAGATTAAAAGCTTTTAGAAAGCTTCTCCCCCTGCACTTTTCGCGCTATCCCCAAACTTTTAATAAAAAATCTATTTTCATGATTTATAAAGTTGCTTTTTAATCATTTAAATTGATTTCTTTTATTTATCATGATTTACTTATTCAATTTACCCACTCTTGGTCAGCCTCGACCAAGTCACGTGACCATCAGTCTCTTATCATAATATCTATACTGTATACTAAATTTAAAATTCGCACTCTTTGAAAGCAGCGACCAATCAAGTGTAAGCTACATCATAGTAAACAGCCAATCTTATTAGAGGCTTCGCTTTAAGGCCATCAAAACTTTAATATCAGATGACTTATTACTAGCTCTTGTTATGTTGTATCAGTAGTAACGTCGTATACCTTAAATGAAAGTATATGGTGTGTAGATACTGCTTGGAAGGTATAAAAAGGGGTGTGTACCGAATTTTTATTTTCTGTGTTTATTTTATTCAATTTTAACAGTTTGGACGCACGTCCGGGGATAATTACAACGATAACTTTAAGAACGCTTACCGAGAAATCGAGCCCGGAACGTGCGACACGAGTGCACTGAGTATTCGATTAATATGTACAGAGGATTTTTACTAACCGGTAAGGGGTGGGGGATTCAAATAGTACATACCAAGGAGTATACTTAAGTACAACCACAATTGGACGTATAGGAAATACGGGATAAGCTCTTTGCCAACAATGCTGCTTAATGATGAAAGTGCCCCAAGTTTATCTCATGAGCAGAAGTAGATCAGCGGGTACCTTAGTCTGCAGGGACGAGAAAGCGTCGGCGTTAAATCCAGTAGACACCAACACACAGCAGCCGTACACATGGTCAAGGGTGTTTATGCCTCAAGTATTAACAACACGTACATGTGCACGCGCGAAAAAGGAGAGTCTGCCGGTGCCCAACGCATTGACAGACAGAACACGCTTAGTTGCTGCCTCGCATGTGCCATGACCCACGAGGATCGATCAGACTATCGATTAATGTGTTACCAGAAAGTGCCCGCCGCCCAGTGCACAAATACCTACGATGACGTATCGTGGTATTGGTATGGCGAGCATGTATATCATCTGAGCTAGAACGGTATAGGATCTGCTGGGAAGAGGGAATATATGTATATCATACTATGTATATATAGTGATAAGGACTAAAAATCTTTCGCCTCCCCTCACCCCCCTCAACCACCCCTAAAATCACGGGTGAATTCGTTATATTTTTACGTGTTTTGAGTGATCGTCATTTGTTTGTGCCCTCCCTCACCCCCCTCCGGCCGCCCTAAAGAAATAGATCGTTTTCTCCGTGTTTTCATGTAAGAATCATTTTGAATCATTTTTCCAATTTTTCGTAAGCCCCCCTCAACCGCCCCTCGCCCCCTTCAAAAAATTACAAAACATTCAGGATTTGTCGACCCCTCTCAACAACTTAGAAATTTTGACCCGATGCTTATTTTCATAGATGAATATGGCTGAAGTCACCCAAAAGACACTATATCGCCGAACTCGGCCGAAAACAGACGAATAATTCTGATTACAGGCGAACCACCTCACGATAGCCCTCTAACATCGTCCAATATTATCGAAAACAACTAGATGCAGCCTAAGCCAATCCTTTACATCCACTTAGAATTTTTTATTTTTCCCTCACAACTAATTTGATGAATAGTCGGATGCGGAACAATAAAACGGATGGTAGAAACAAAAGTTATGAAAAGATAACAGCAGAACCGTACGCCCCAGCTCGATACGAAAAAAAGTATAATACAACTTAAGTACCTACAACCAAATAGCCAAATACGCTTGTACGCTTATAAGGTAAAGGTACGTATTATAGGCAAGTTACTCGACGTTTTAATCATCCATCGATTTAAAAAAAAAAAACAATAATGACTATTAATGTTTTGGCGCCATTTGAAGCGCTAAACTCTAGAGGACAAATTCCTACTGCAAAAATGATAAAAAAAAGTTCAAAAAAATTTAAGTGAATAAAAAGCCTAATCATTTTTTTTATATATTATTGGCCTCCTGTTTTTACTTTGTCCACCTGGCCCATAATAAATGTCCATATTATGAGCCACGCAAAAAATTACTAATACACATTAAAAAAAAATTATGTATGGTAAATATTACATATTTTTACAATGTTAACGTGAAAAAATTTATATTTGTGGATAAGAAATATATTATTACTAAGCATAACATAATTATTTTTGTACGAAGAACGATTTGAGTTATTTTAAACTTAGGCATAATCATTAAGATTACTTTGGCTCAGTTTAACATCATTTAACATTTAATTCCTTTAATCTATCGTCAATAGCTTTTGTCGCTTCTTTGGCTTCTTTCATTCCCTTCTTTTTTTCATCCAAAAATTTTTTTCTTTCTGCTGGACGCGTCTTTTTTTCTTGTGCTTCAAATTTCTTTTGTTTTTTCTGATTTTCTTTTTGAATACACAAGTTTCAAAACTTATTTGTTGCTGCAGCGGCTAGGCTACCATCTTAGGCTTTATAGATTTTTCAAGATTTTTTTTTTTTAGGTAAATTATCGGTGGGTATTAAGAATCAATCAGACATGCGTTTAGGTTTAAGAGTACCTTTAAGTAAATGAACATATTGCAAGAAAATCGGAGACTTTTGGAGTACAAGAAATATAGTAGAAAAAATACCGCTTGGACCAACCTTCATGATTTTTTTTTTTTTATAGTTTTCTGTTTGAGATTTAAATGTCATCTTCAGAAGATATTTTCTTCTCATCTCGACTAACAGTTAGGGTAGGATTGCTAAGCAATGAGGTTTCGCCAAAAAAATATAATTAGATAAAAAATAGTAAAGTTGAACTTTTGAGCAAAAATATAAAAATTTTTATATTTACTTTGAGTACATATTGAAGTTGATTCTTCATTGATTTTATTTAAATTATTGGTCGAGCTACTCGATTGATACACATTGATATTTTGTTGTTCAAGAGAATCAACATACTTTGTTTCAACATGATTTGATAAGGTAAAACTGCCACTAGACTCTAAATTATTTACTGTATCATCATTAATCAAAGGTATTCGTGCCATCTCTGAATCTTTAATAATCTCCTAAATTGTCTTACTATAACTATAACTAATTATAGAACAAACAATGTGTGATCTTTCTGTCACCAGTGCAAGTGGAATTTCTTGGTCGGTAAAAACTACCTCCATGCTCAAAGATTCATAAGTTAAAAAATTGCAGAACAAAAACGCCTCAAACTCTCATTTTTGTAAAAAAATTTAACATTATTATATTTTTTTTAAATTTCGAGTTTTTCAAAATTAAGTCAAAAAAATTGAATTCTAGCTAAAAATTTTGTCACATAAAAAGTTCATCAAAGTGTGTAATAAAAATTAAACTGTTCTCATCAAATTTATGAAAAAAAAATATTAAAAAATAAATGAATATTTATTAAAAAGTGTAAATACGATTAATGTACAATAATTGATTCTTTCGCCAAAAAAATATATATAAATAAAAAAGTGTAAATATAAAATAAATGCAAATAAATGTAACTACTGTTGTTCTACTATCTTATGATGTAAATGAGGTACCAAGAGTTTCTTATGACTGCATAGAAGTTAATTCTTAATCATATTTCTCTAAGCTCTTCGAATTTACATACACACTGCCTTTTAGTCTTATCCAATACTGAAGTAAACCTTCGAATTTATTATCACCTTTTTATATTCCACTTGACTCAGATACTTTAAAATTGTTTTGTGATTGTAGATCAAGAGATTTTTTCAATTCTTCCGAAAATCTACTATCTACTTGATGAAGAGCTATTTCTGGTGTTGTTATGCCTTGCGTCTTCTTTTTTTTACTTAATATATCATAATCTACAGGATTTTCGTTAAAAGGCCATAATCCAGTGCACTTAAAATCACTTCGAACAATTGAAGCTTCGTCTCTTATATTCTCAAGTGTCACTTTGATAACATTCGGACAATGTTCTTTTCTCAGATGACTTATATTATTATCTGTTTTTTACTTGTTGACAGTTTTTGACCAGCTTATTTTGAAAGGTGCGTAAAAAGACACATCTAACGGTTGAGATATGTGGTTTGAGTGAGGAAACAACTTAATGATTTTAATATTGTTATATCTCCAGAATATTATCAGTGGTATAGAAGCATGGGATAAATGACAATCGAAGTAAATTACTCTGGGGAACTTAAGCTCATTTAAGATTGCCCGAGGATAAAATATATATGTGTTATGTATTGCAGCGGTGCATACTGCATTTTTGGATTTTTTAAGTAAGTCAACTATTTAAATTTGAATGGAAAGACCGCACGCGTGCCGAAACTTATGCTGCATAACCGCTAGAGTGTGAAGGCAGGAGAAACAAGCAACCTATAAGAGAAAGTATAGAGCGCGGGTATAAAGGCGAGCTGCGGTGCCGAACGAATCAGTCTACTTTCAGGAGCTCTCACCCACTAATGCAGAGATCTAAGTTTTTCCTTTGGACCTTGCACCCGCTTATCGCAGAGATATCAAATCTTCGAGTACTAAGAAAGTTGTCTTCCTTGCGACCTGGCACCCGGGAATTTTCCGGAGTTCATCCAGTGCGACGCAAAGCAGTCTACCGTCAAATCCAGTGTGAGAGAAAAGGAAAGGGTGTCCTGTAGGACCGAGACGAGAGTGACCGAGACGAAAGTGAGCCCAGCGGATCTCCGAGAGGAAACGTAAGCATATTCGTTAACCGGTACTGCTTGGGAAGTTCGGCTTCTGTGCCCCCCAGGTATCCTTAACCCTCTGGCAAAACAGAGATCACGTGTCTTAGGCGAAGGTACTCTAGGAGATTTCCGAATATTTTCGGACACCCTAGAGACCCTAGGACGCGACCTGTTCTCAAGGAGCGTTCGCACGCAGATAACTAACATATATATGTTCATCACGCGATCTTTTGATCGATTGGTAAAAATCAACCAAGATCTCTGATAGATAAAAAGAGATCATAAATACTCGTTGGTCGGTTAAGTAGAAAATTTCTTGTGAGAGTCGATAAATAAGAATCACTGTTGGTAGATTAGAGAAGTTTTGCGATCGGTAATATAGGGAAGTAGGGATATCGGCTGATAAATGATTTATTGTAGAATCTTGCTCAGCAGATATACATGATTTTTCTTTTTCGGTTATACTTGGTATCTTTTTGAACTATATAAAATTATTGTTTTATTAAGATGCATATGCATATTCAAGTTTGTACTAGATCAGTAATACAATTAAAATAAAGGTTGATTGATTTGTTTTTTTATTTCTATCATAAGAAAGTCATCAAACGCTAATTAAAGAAAAAACCTCACCCTTATCAGATAACACGCAGGTCTGTTCTATTCATTCAGGTGATAACCATATATCACTTTTGTGCTGGGACACGAACCCTCCCTCCAACATACAGTCAAAGTCTATGGCTGTGTGCTGGGTCTTGATTTAGGGTATTCCGCAGTAAAGCTATTCTGTTGTTTGTTATCACCCATCCGCAAAGAAACCATCCAAAAAGGGATGCTGCTGTATTTATAAAAAGTCTCAGTGGTCTGTTGAACACTTTCAGAGTTTACTAAGGTCCAATCACGTTGGAAATTTAGTAAGACTTTCTCTAGAATAGCACCTTTATATTTGTACATTACCATGGGAGGGTCACGAGTGCCCTCAGCGTTGTACATAAACATAGTAGTAAAGTTTTACTTTCTCGTCACCATCAATTTGCTTGCACACTTTTTTTGATCCCACTAGTTTAATTACTTTTTTGGCTTTTGGACACAACTCTACACTTGTCTCATCACAATTAAAGACTCGAGAAAATTTTGAGGTGAGCAGGTTTTTACTTTTCAAAAACGACCGGACTCCTAAAAAACATCTCAAATGCTCTTCAGTTACCTCTGTCCGTGCCTTGATTAAATTTTCTGTCATGCTTATTGTGAGTTATGAGTGACGATTGAAAAAACATTATGTCCAGTGTCGTCCAGGTCTTTCATTGGTAAACTTAGTCTTCAGATTTGATGATTTTACGTACTCATGCACACAATCTAAAAGTTCTTTGTGAAGAGGGTTTGCTCTCTCAGCCTACTAACATACTAATATGTTAGGATGTAAACTCAAATACGGTAATTTACGATATTGTAAGCAATTCAAGAACAAATTGAAACTTCAAAGTATTCTTATTTGCAAATTCCATTGTTCGTGAACTATCCAGCGGATCAAGTAAAGTTTATGACTTCTACTTATACATAACGTAAACTATGTTTTGATAAATTTCAAGTACTCATTAGTGAGTCTACAGTTTGTACTATAACTATATAGTTGTCTTTCAAGCGTGACTGACCCATTGTCAACGTCTTTATTTGCTTGTCATTTACGCATTTTTTGCTCTCCCACTGTAAAAATTTGTGGACGTGTGGTCCGAGTGTTGCTCTTTTGATTCGTGTAAATTTTATTTAAAACTGGCGAATTTCAGAGAAATTACAAAAAATACAAAGACATATTTCAACAGGAAAAAAAAATTTTTTAAACAAAAAATACTGGCACAATCATGACGAGCAGGACAAAATCTATCGATTTTCATTTTTTCATTATTTTTTTAGATTTTTCCCAGTCCGTACGAGCGAGTTAAACACACTGTGCTTGGGCGAAAAATGCGCCGCACGCGCGATGTAGCCCGATCTCGCTGGACGCGCCAATATACGGAAGCTTGAGGCGTGCAAGGTAGGCATGGATGTAGGAATGGAAAAGGAAAGAAAAAGGGGAAAAAATAGATTCAGATTTGCAAATATCATGTTGGGTTTAAATGCAAACATACTATGATATATATGACAAATGGAGGTGGGAAGGGTTAGCCTTCACTTAGGCATAAGAAAAAAGCAATAAATTTACTATTTGCACAAAACAAAAATGCACAAGAGCAGGTGGCCTTATTTAGAAATTATCAAAAAATTAACAGACATAATAAATAAAAATAATACAAAACAGGAACAAAAATTATAGTATATGAGAAAGTAGAGGATTGAAATACGATAGGATGTATAAAAAGAGCTACGAAGAAAAAGAAACTTAATAAACTTAAAGATAATTTTACAAAAGAAAGGAAGACTTCTGTAAAACAGAAAATACAAAAAAACTATATGACGATTCACAACTCTATCATCCGTGAGATTGAAAAAAAAAGAAAAACGCAGAGAGAGAAAAATAAAGCAAAAATAAAAAGGTATAGGTTAGTTTAAAAGTTTGTAAGTGATAGTCTGTAGGATCTGCAATAAAAAAAAAATATATAAAGCTTACATTGCTATGTGAGAAAGAAAAAAAAACAAATGGAATATTATCAGTCAGAAATATAGGATTTAAAGATAATGGAGGGATATGCAGGCGGGAGACGATTCATGTAAAAATATAAGATATGTATGTAAATAACGCACAACAGTGAAGATTGAAAGTAAAAAAATGTTATGCGTTATAAATTATAATGTTATGTAAATGTAAAAAGAAATTCTAGCATGTTGTTGTATGTCCAATCAATTACGTAAGTTACTCTATTGAAAATAATATAAGCACTAACATATGAGAATAACAAATTTTTTATAGTTATGAAGCGAAAAAAGAAATTGTAGAATTATATATAAATTTATATAAGGAATGAAAAAACCATAAAATAAAAAATTCACATTTAAAAATGTTAAGAAAGAAATTCAAAATGATATCTCATCATAAACTAATATCCATAATTGATTCTAAAATGATAAAAAATAACAAAAAAGTCTCATAACTGTTTCTGTAATAATAATGATTGCGTAAATATTGTATACATATACATATGTATCAATATTAACTTTACATACTAATTAGAGTGATTATCAGTATTAATTTATTAAGAATTATTTGATAAATCAGTAATCCAATTTCATGATCTGAGTATAACGGTCCAAATTTAGATGTTCTTGATTAGATGTTCTTAGATATTAGGGCTGTGGAAGGCTGGCCACAAACTTGGGAGCTCCAAATAAATCACGGTTAGATTCAGGCGCTTCTTTTCGGCACGATGCAAATGCATGTGTATCTGGACAAGTCTTGATTGCCTTCCCCCTTGCCCTCTGTAAATTGACAATCGTCTGATTTCATTATCTACTACAATTAACAACTTGGGAGTAGTTTTCTCTGAAGATTTATCGTGAAATCGCCAGATCTCTAGGATTTGCTCGAGAGATTACGGGGTGCTCCGGTTCAGGGGTGAATCGCTTACTAGCTCGTTGTGTAAATTATTGGCTTGTTTGCTCGTGATGATTATCGTTGAGTATTGACATCTTATTTTTTCTGCACCTGACTTTTTATTTTGATACAAAATTAGAGCAATTGCTAAACTCTGCTGTTAGATGTATCTTCTACCTAAGGTGTGAGATGCGGAGCACCGACCCTTTTATAAACGTATAGGGTAGCTAACACTTCCGAAGCGTAGGAAATATTTCTATGCAATAACTATGTATCTTATACTTACCACGGGTAAACCTGAGTATTTAAAGGAATTCTTTAGTGAAACTGGCAATCTTCGTAGATCAAAGCGTAACGCTGTATCCGGGCTCTACAGGCCAGCAACTGCAATTAAAATATACAAGCGATTATTTACTACATCAGCATTGGCGTTATGGCACAAACTCCCATTGAATGTGAAAATATCAAAGACACTGTATTCTTTTAAGAAAACCTTATACGAATTTATATTTGCGCAAGATTCGTCCTGGTAGGTACAAAGCCGTGTAGCTTCTCATATGTAAATAGCATATCTTTGATTTTGATCAATAAAATAATTGCACCACTTACACATGAGTTGATCAAGAATTCAATGTTATAAATAATAATTTTCTCAGAGTCATTTCTATATATTGTCTGAATTTCGTACACTTGTAACAACTGAATACTTGAAGTTATTTCGAGCGAGAAATTTTCTCATATAAGCCAGCCAAAATGTTCGTGTTTGATGATTTAATTTTTATAAGACACTTTTATCTATAACCTTGACCCTTATTATAAGGTTGGATGATCCTCGAGACACTAAAATCTTCTGATGAGTCCAAGTTGCACCGAATCAAAACAACTGTCTTTATCACACATTGATTGTTTACTAAACCGCGTCCCATTAAAGCATAAAACGTACTGTATTCACTTAATGTTTTCTTGTATTCATCTTAAAGTTCTGTGAAAAAAACATCGAACCATTATGCCTATAATTTTTGAAATACTGTACCTGTTATGTAATTTGCAAATTGCCATTCAGATCACTGATCCTTGGGATGAATAAAATTTACTATCAATCAATCAATCAACGGTTAAAATAAAAAAAATTATTAAAATATAATATTGAAACATTCTTGATAGCTGGTCAAAAAATTAGACGAAGAGTTTTAATACCATAAATTATTTAAAATACTGGAAATGCACCTTCGTTACCATTCAGTTTATACAGATAACAATTTCACTTACTAAGTCAAGGCCGCTAAACTGTACCAGGATAATCCACTTACTTTTTGGTTGAAAAATTAAATCAAGATCTTTGAAATCTTGAACATCTCGGACTTTGGCTGCTGCTGAGAAGCAGATGAGACGTATCATGTACGTGTTTGTAGTGTAACCTTATTAACTCGATAAAAACGTTTTGGCGTTATTTGAAATGTTGTATTATTTTCATAAGAGAGGTATTTGAGAGCCCATAGAATCAGCACAAGAGTCCACAGTTTCTAACAAAAATTTCGCTGATGTTGAATTAAACATCCCCATAAAATACATATTTTTGTGATGCTGAGACAACACTTAATTGATTAACTTATTATGGAACTGGAATAGTGAAAAAAACATAATGTAAAGAGTATACGGTCTGTGTCCCTGCCAATCACCAAATTTTGTTCTTTTTAGTGATTAACTAAATCTTCTGACAGTTGCGCAATAAAACACCTTTTGTCTTTATACTATGCAACAAAATAGCACTTTGCAATTTTTTAGATCAAGATTATCAATGAAATAGCCTTCTAATAATTTCAAGCTTCTTTCAAACACAGAAATAAATTTTTTTTCATAACAAGTTAAAATTTTCGTTTAAATATTAAATTAAAATAATTTTATTATTTTTATGCCATATAATTACTAAAATTATTACCTCAACATACGAAAAAAAAAATTCTTCGACAAGGAAATCTACATCAGTTTATCATCAATTAAATTTGAAATCAACAATGAATAGAATTAAAAATACGATTACTAAGATAGAAAGATTGAAACAGAAAACAAAAGACTTCAAGTTATGAAATAGTGTATAGGAATTTAATAGAACACAAGAGCCAGGGTTGTGACATGATTTAAGAAGTGAAACCGCATACCTCCAGGGTGGCTACATTGATTGATGAATTCCTCCGAAGAATACGATAGGGATTAATTAAGGTTATCGTTGATTACCATAATAGATTACTATATAGAAGATATTTAGAGACAAAAATGACATAATACAAGTGATAAAATCAGAGTAATACATCCAATAACTTGAGCAAAAATCATGATTTATTTATTGGGTGTTGGCGTGCAGAGAGATATATATGTTACTACAGAATAGAGCAGTAAGATTTAACTGAAAGCTAGGCTCCTGGGCTTTTTTAAGCCCCCAAAAATGCAGCCAACCGCCCCTGGCCCCCATCGGATCCCCCTCATACCCCTCATCGGACCCCCGCTTTTACTGGTAGATTTTTCCACCGTATTGTAGTAAAATGGCCAATAAAATAGTGTAGTATCAAGGTAACAAAAAGATGAACTAATATGGTTCAGCGTTGCTATAATTCAAATTGTGAAATAGTAGTAAATATTTTTGATGCACAGTAGGTTTTTCAGATCCAATTCACTTTTTAGGTAGTACAATAGTGCGTTGGATTATTTGTAATTTGAATTGGAATATCCATCTTAACATCAGCAGAACACATGACTAAGAATCATCAATAGCTAGAAATATACTTTAATTTTTTTAAATAAATCAAGTGATGAATTTTACCGTACTGTTATGCCACTGAATTTTAATAGAAAATTACCTTGCGAGAAGTAGGAATAACAGTTTTGATATAAAAATTATCTGTTGCTTTAAATATATTCAACCATGTACTTTGTTTTTAACTCGATAATAAACGACAAACGATAGAGCTCTTAATCGTTTCTGGGAAAATAATGATTCTGTCAATCTTCTATACATATACGTATGCATAAATCTTTAGCGTTCCTATAGATCGGAGTCATTCATACTTATTTGATGAATACAATTGTATACTAAATTTATAATTTATTCCAGGTATCATCGTGTATATTGCATAGCTCCTGAAAGAAATTTTTATAAATTTATCACCGATGTCGACGTCTGTACGAATGTAAGTATTAAGGAATAAATTCTTGTAATAAATATTCAGGAATAAGAATAAGAATATTTACACATCGGGATTGGCACGTGGAGCGCGCAAAAGGTAAAGTCCTACTACAATATCTATGTGCGATTCCATATTTTTTTCTTAATAAAAGGGATCAATTTTTAGTAAAAAAAAAAATTTAGAGGCACACTAATGAGATCCGACTTTTTTTCTCCTACATACATCCAGGAATGTCAGAAAATTCGTGAACATGTAAAAAATTGAGTGTGACAAACATTTTTTCAACTTTTTCTAAATTACGCGTAAATTTGAAAAAACGACAACACCGAAACATAACGACACACTATTTTTCGCACAACTCTTCTTCTTTTACAGTTAAAGCAATTGTATGAAAAGTTATTTGAAGTGATTGGAATAAGCTTTGATCTAACTTTTGGAAAAGTTAAAAAAGTCAAGCTATTCAAAAGTTACGGCCAATTAAAGTTAAGGCTTCAGACAAATAATTTACATCTCAATCGATTTTTTGTAAATTATTTCAATCAACTATAATTTTTAAATTATTTAATGTTTTTCAATGAAACATGGCTTTATTTGAAGTGCCTGTAATTAGCTTTACTGTTGATCACGGGAAAGTGGAAAATAGCGGTATGATATAAAGTAGGAGTGGCTTCAATTGTATTTTGTAAAAAAAATCTCACTATTTTTTATGTTCTTCTTACAATAAATTGACTGCTACTTCTAGTTTCATAAATGATTTCATCTTTACAACTCCTTAATTAAAGGAATTATTTAGGCTTTGCATATTTTCATGAATTACTCTTAAAATCAATCTGCAACTGCTAAAATCAACTTAAATTACGAAATAGGCGGTAATTTTGAAACGTTCATTCCATCAATTATTACTCAATCACCTAATTTTTATGTTGAAATGTAAACCTAACCGCTTTAAACTCTTGTATAATAAACATATAGTTTATTTTCCTAAATATCAGACAAACCGTTTATGCCAACGGTTTTCCCAATCCTCAAAGCACTTCTGATAAGCATTTTTCGGTATAGCCTTGAGCTCTTCCAGCGATGCAGTCTTTATCTCTTCAATCGTTGCAAATCTCCGTCCTTTCATAGGTCTCTTTAGTTTTGGGAACA
>JAPYYV010001189.1:0-31118 GCA_030522625.1 Copidosoma aretas
TCGCAGCCCATAAGAGGCCATGTATTCTTGTGAGTTAGTATGGCCGTTTTTTCCCATGCAGGTGGCGCTGTTTCAGATTACTGCACGAAGCGAATACTGCATTTCCCGCGCCAGCATGCAGCATCAATACGCCACGTCCACAGTCCGATAGTCATGCAAACGAGCGAACCTCGAAAAAAGAAACGAAACCTTTCGAAACAATGGCTCGGCGGTCAGCCTAGACCTCTTTGGGTGCGTCTCGTAACGAACGGTCAGCCGCGATTCTTAGTGGATGATAGATCGCGCACGCGGCCGGCCTGCTATAGCGTCTATCAAGGCTATGTTAAACTATCATCCGACATGGGGGCGTGGTTGAACTCCCCACCTTTGATTTTTTCGGTTTATCAGTGTCGTTCCCATGGATGTGTGAAAAAGAATACTGACAATGAAAAAAAAAACTATTTGTTGATACTTGCACCAAGACCTATGTAAAATTTCAATACTTTTCTCCTTTGCAACACTGTCTACTCCACATTAATAATACAATACTTATTCACTTTATGTGCATCATTTTTTTCTTTTTCATCAAACTCTTGCGGAAAGTTCCTTCAACGGAGATTTTTTCTTATCAAGGGATCTCCAATGGCGCCGAGGTATAATACGGTAGTAGTAAAGTGAAGAAATTTCGAAACTGAGTCATATAGGTAAACATCTTGTGCAGATGTGTGTGTGGTACATCGTGCGAGAAAAGAGTCACTCGACGAGAGATAAAGTTTATCGAATAGCAGCACAGGAAATCAGAGTGTACTCTTCCAGAGAGGAATTCAATGTATGGGCGAGATAACAATATACTTGTGGATCATAATATTTGCAAGATATCCAATCCCGTAAACGACTTATCACTTTCGTTTCATATGACATTTACGTTTTAATGAAGATATTGTATTAAAGAACAAAAATGCGATACGACAATATTACACGAATAAGTATACATCACCACACTCTCGTTTGCTTGAACGCCAGCCAAAGAGGAGAAATTGATAATCCAACATTTGATCCTAACAGGGACTTCATAGCAATATACTCGATACTCATGGTTCTCATGCATGTGCTCCATTCTCCTATAAAGCAACGTCATATGAGCAACTATGAATCAGTCTATGAGGCACTCGTATCGCTGTATATTACACGCCGGCACAGAATCTCGTTAAATTTTTATAGCCAGAAACGCGTTTCCCTTTCGCTGCCGATGTGTGCAGCCGCGCGTCTGCATACCAGCGGGTGATTTCATTTTCTTCGGCCCTCTCTCTTTCTCTCCAACGCGCAGCTTTGGACAAAGCGCCTGGAGAGCCGTGCAATGAGCGTACCCGTCTTGAGCTAGTGTCTCCCACCTGACGGATGCGCCTCCGGGGATTCCGTCCCTTTTTGTTGTCCTCGTGCCCGTAGGCACCCCTTCCTTTTAATTTTCTCCAACGGCTAATTTGCCCCTCGTGTTCCTCGTAAACGCATTACCCACGTACAGGAAAAAATCGAATGGTGCCGGATCGCGTCTGCAATTACGATCGGTGGCGGCGATTACACCTTAATTATCATGATGCACTGGCGTCAGGGGCGACTTGAGTGTATTTTTTTTTTTCTACTTTCCCGATTTTTTCCCTTTTTTTTTCATGAATGCTGCAGGTCACATGGTCACTTTGCGTGATGCTAAGTGCGTTGGTACTGTAATTACGGCGCTTGTGTATCCGTAACACATCCGACCTCTGTATTTATTGGACTGCCGTTTCTCTTTTTTTGCTGTGTTAAACTTTTCGCAATTACTTACATACAAATTTCCGTGCATTTTGCCAAGTATTTTTTTATTTTCATTTGCACTGTTTGTGTAGCGCACTGAATTTCGTTTCTAGGATTGTGTAACGTTGTTATAACTTGTGACTTGGAGCACTGACGTTAACAAGTGTTTCAGTGTATCTCACATATTTTTCCGACTCTATTTTTGCACGCTTTATATCACACAAATATTATTTTCAACTAATGAACAGACCATCAGAAATTTGGCAAGGCCATACATTTAATTAAAATTATACAACCTACGTCCTGTTTTTTTCGTAAAAATTATCAATACTTATTAAAACGTAGAACATTATTAGTGTAGTGATTGTATGAGTTAATGACATAATTTTGTCGATCAAAAACATAATTTGAAACTAGATAAACTATTTTGTTCCACATTTTATTAGAAGTTAGATTTATGAACAGTACGATGCTTTTGCATTAGAGACGCTACTTATACATCTATTACAATAACAAAAATAGTAATTACTATTTACATAATGTTTTACACAAAATGTTTTTTTATCTTCAAATTTTCAAGTTTTATATTTGTCACTATAACCGTCAATGTCAAATAAAAAAAAAGAAGCTGTAAAACAATTTTTCTTTTATTTCAAAACAATGTATGTCATTCAGAGCGTTACAACATTGTAGATTAAAAATTACGATGGAACAACAGGTTTATTTATAAAAACTTAGAACTTTTTCACTTAAAACTTCATTAAAGACTACAATTTCTGAACCGTTTTTTGCTATTTTTACTTGTTTTTTTAATTTGGAGCATTCTATCAATATTTTACGAAAAAGTTTAAAAAAAAAGTATTCTTGCAATAAGATTATTGATTTTTTTCAACAAAAGTTTAAGACGTGCAGTTGAAATTTATACTTGCACGAAATCCAATATATTTGTGCTGATAAGCGTTTTAAGATAGTTGTTTCCCTGTATGTAGATTAGAGTATCCATTATTTACAAAATTCAAGTTTTTGATCATCTACCCTTTTTAAACCCTGCGATGCATCCAAAAATGAAAATCTACTGCCTGAAAACCAAAAATTTTTAGAATTAACACGTACCCCAGACACATCTTGTTTTCTCGTGGAAAAGCGCATAGGATTTTTAAATGTCAACCTTGTTTGATTTTATTGGCAGCTTTAAGTATTTTTTCTGGATTTTTAAATCACACTATTGAATTACATATTACTTGGACTTGATTAATTGATTTTTCCCAGCTCAAAATAAGCAGGTTAAAAAAATTTCATATTTTGGATTTTTTGTTCTTCGAAGGCTTCGAAGGCCAACATAGAATTTTTTCAACTTGCTTATTTTGAGCTGGAAAAAATCAATTAATCAAGTCCAAGCAATATGTAATTCAATGGTATGATTTAAAAATCTAGAAAAAATACTTCAAGTGCTCAAAAAAATCAACCAAAATGGAAATTAAAAAATCCTATGCTATTTACATGGGAAAACAAGATATGTCTGGTGGCACGTGTTAACTCTAAAATTTTTTGGTTTTAATGTAATGGATTTTTATTATTGGATGCAACGAAGAGTTTGAAAAGGGTAGATGATCAATAAATTAAATTTGGTAAATAACGGACACAGTAATATAAAAAAAGTTATAATTTTTAGTAAAGTTACATGTAATAGTTATCATTTTAACGTGGGATATTGTCTTATCGTAGATTTTTTTTCAAATTTTTTCATTATATATCCATCAATTAATCGTGTAAATATAAAACCATACTTTATGCATCTAAAAATTTTCAGTTTTCATCCGATTGTAATAAACAAAAGCTAGTTTACTTCTTTAACTAAATACCTACAAACTTACCATGTTTTATTTGCTAAAAGTCGTAGCATTATTGTGAATGAATTTGTGTATGCTACTTTTCTGGGTTTTTATAACCATATGCATTTTTAACGATAAAGCCGACTTTTTAGCACATCAAAGATGGTGAGTTTGTCGGTATTAAGATAAAAAAGAGAACTTGCTTTCGTTTGTTAAATTTTGATGGAAATTAAAAATTGATGCAAATAGATACAAAAAACATTATTTTTGCATGGACACGATTAATTCATGAATTGATAAAAAAAATTTTTTTTTTATACTACGATATACTTTATACATCTGACACAATCTCTATCTATTCTATGATAATAGATTGATGGACACGGGACTGAAGCCTTTTTACTCGTTTCGTGATTGGCTGAGACTGGCCAAGAGCGGGTAAATTTGAAAATGAGATATTGAAAAATTAATAGAGTGTGATTTTTATTTGTCGACTGAATAAATATTATAACTGTATGTTATAAATAATCTAATCATTTGAGTTTTTTCGCAAAGTCTAGAAAATAATTATGTTTAATTAAATTTCGTGGGTTGGCGCGCGAAGGGCGTAGCCCTCTAGTTACAAAAAAAAAGGTAATGATTATTTTCTATTAGACTGAAAAATATAACTTTTCTGATATATACCTATATATTAGGAAACAACTACCTTAAAAATAAATCGATGAATAATCAATTGTTTCACCAGCTTAGTTATGCTAATGATTTATTAGGGACAACTGACAGAACAGCAGCTGTATAATTATTTTTATAACAAATTTAACAAGCTAGCAAGTATATTAATCTTTGACAGACATGGTTAATACACTGCAGTCTTTATGTATTAATTTTTGTGTTCTAAATTGTATGATTTGGAATTACTGGTTCAAGATGAATTGATTACATTGTTGAAATTTCTGTGAAGAAATTCCTAAATGTGCCGAAATTTAAATAATTCTCTCGGATTTTCAGTTTGCATCCCTGAATATCTCGGATCATCCTCCCATTGTACTCAAAAACTTCTTTCATCCCACAACTAATAAATTTCCAAGGCGTAACACTTTTTGCTACTCAAAAATATAAAGCACTCCTGTGGTGTAGTCGTGCCTTAAGATGAGGATGAGAAAACCGAACCTTCTCTAATACGTGATTTCTCCACATTCGAGAGAAAGTTCGTCAGTTCGTTCGCATCTTCTAGCTTCTAACGTCCGCATACATGCGTATACGCGCCAGCCTTTACAAATCTAAAAACAACATTCGAGAATACACAATTCAAGAAGCTCTAATTGCAAATCCTATGAATCACACGTTGTATTTCGAAATTGTCCACGATCAACTACTTTGAACTTGAATCGAAAATTCATATATTTATTAAAACAGTCTCAAACCTTGCGAATTAAAAATAATCTGTTGACCTTCATCAAAGGTCCTCTCACAGTATAATTTATGACATGAATTACTATACATTTAATAGTAAAAAAAAAACACTCATCGTGCCGTATTTATGTTCTTGAAAAACAAACAAGATCCGATTAGAATCTCAGAAAACAACAAAAAAAAAAAAAAAGATCGGTCAGAAAGCGCTTGACACAAGCAAAACTGAATTCTCAGTATACAGAGGTCCGCAAAAACGACTCTCAAGTTCATCCGCGCTCAAGATTATTGCCGAACCCCGTCGTCAATCATCATTATCATCATCACATCAGGTAGACGACCTTCGCCCGTGCTATGAGACTCCCGCGATATCCTTTCACCAGCGCGCCAAAAGCCCCCGCAGGCGTTTCATTCGTATACCAGCCATCAGCTCCTCGGCACGGCACAAGTGCACGACACATAATGGAACGCACACGCACGCGTTCACCTCGACGCAAATGGCTCGAGAACTGCATTACCAACCGACGAAATCGCGCCTCCGTATGTTCCCGAGGAATTCCATCGTGTGTGCGGCGCGTCTCGAAAAAGAAAAAAAAACGTTCGTCATTCCGCGGCCAGTCATTTCTCGGCCCATCGTCTCAGTCTTTTGGGGTCCGCGCTCCTATTACGAGCCTCTCTAACCTCGCACGTACAGAAAATAAAAAAGAAAAATCGGTTTTGTGTGTCTATCGTTAGATTTAATTTTCATCAAATTGACAATAAGTTTGGTGAAGTACGTAAGAGAGATAAGACCTTACGTAGTCGAGATATACAGGTTTCACGCTCGTGTCGATGGTGGCGACGGCGGCGATTGTGTATTCCGAGTATAATCGAGCCAGTGCATTCACTGCTCATTTTTATTTCGCATGCCCACTGACTAGAATCGTATTTGAATAGGTTTGAATAAATTTTGTGCGCCCGTTAGGGAGAAGGAACGACTGGCGCGTGGTGATTTCTTTCTTTTGGTTACTTTGCTGAGTTTTAGAAAATTAATAGAGTCACATGAAATTCTAATTATTCGTATATCTTATAGTGGATTACATCGTCGAATAGGTACAGTTTGATGACGGATCAACTACGATTTTTCTCCTCTTACGAAACTTCCTCTATCATCGACTTCCCTTCCAAGGCTCGTGGTTACGATCCATCAATGTCACGCATCTGCTAGAAAATGTTACAGCGATCTTTGATGTGGACGTGGGGGCGGCGCTTGTAGCCTGTGACGTGAATCTGAGAATCAATTGCAGACGTAACCAGCTCGTAGTATGCCACGATTAGTGCAGCGTCACGCTCGTCTTACCTGGCAATGCTCATGTCACTCGATCTCTTACTATCATCGATGTACGAGTTGGATGACGGACGAGGCCCGAATTGTTGTTAGATTCCATTCTGAATAACTTAGAATAATGTTTCACGAAGATGCATTTTCTTTGCGCTGAAGTGTTGGAACCGACTTGATTTTCATCGCTTGGAGCAATCCCCATCAAAAAGCATGCCTTGAAAGTGTACTTCAAAAATGTATCAACAATGAAAAAGAAGCGTAGATATCGAAGCTTTGGTAGAAAAATGTATTGTCCTTATTTGGATTTCCAAAAATATACTATTTTGTTTTTAAGTTTGAAACAGGTACTATGATCTCGAAAGTAAAAGCAAATTAATCTTGTCATTTCTTGTATTATAATTATACGAGATAAATTATCTCACAATTAATTTTCTTTACTCACAAAGGAAGCTTCATGTAAGATAAAAAAAAATATTTTTTTAAATTTAGAAATATTATTGAAGTAAGACAATTTTATTCATCCATGAGATATAAATTATCTTTTATCACCAAAAAATTAATAAGGTATCTCTTTCAAACTTAAAATCAAAGTAGTACTTTTTAAAAATTCAAAATTTAAATAGTATCCATTTCCACCAAGGCTAAAATATAATCGATAGCAGTTCAAAAGTCAAATGTAAATATAAAAAAAAAAATACCTATGTAAAACATAAAACCTCCAATAACCCGATTCAAACCATCACCGAAAAACCAAAGTGCGCGCCATTCTTATCACTTTCGTTTTCCATCTCAGAGCCTGTACAGTTCGTACAGCAGAGTCGGCAACAGTCCGATGGTCACGCGCCTTTTGCTGATAATAAGCCCTTCGCCGCTCCCGTGAGCGCTTGTTTAATTAATCGGCTCGGCAGTGCGTTACACTTACTTTCGCATTTTATTTTATTTGTGGCGCACAAGAGAGAGGATCACTTGCGCTCGAGTTGTATATAGGTATTACCCACTGCTCGTGTGATTCATCCGTACGACTACCACTAACTTGGCCTGGCTTCGGTCGATGCCTTCGGATTTGCTCCTCTTTTTCTTCTTCTTCTTCTTCTTCTTCTTCTTCCGTGCCGGCACTAGCAGCTGACTGTAGTTTTGTTTTTCACCGCCTGATGCCTGCCTGGCTACATATTATATGAGAAAGCACCGTTCCATTTTCTATGGTCTGCTTTTTACGTTAACTCATTATAAGTATTATAGAGGTTAACAAGATTAGTAGCTCAATCTCTTTAGCAATGCTACGTTGTTTTTGCTGCGGTTGTTTGTACGTTTCCATCTTAGTATACTAAACGAGATTTAATTGCAAAGGAACAATACCTACTAAGTTAAACGATTCCGCATGATCGGTAGAACATTGTTTTCGTTGATCATCAATATTGTATACATCGTTGTTTTTTTTTTTTTGTTCCCTTTCCCTTCGGCATAGGTTTTACTTTCTGCTGCATCGAGGATGTGTTTTTAGTTGCAGACTATGATAGATGAGTAATCTCGAATAATCAAGTTACATTTGCTATGGCCATCAAAGTAATATCAATTATCGTGAATCTATTAGTTATTTCATGAGATCTATATACATTAGAAAACGTTTTTCAGTCGCGAATAATAAATCGTCGCCGCCGCTTCCTGATGGTCGATCGTAACCGTGAAACTAGTCAAAATAAATATGCTAGTATAGAAGAAGTGATTGTGCTATATTTGAAGTACCCGATGAGTTTACTTTAAAGATAACACAAACAAATTGTAGTATCAGCCAGAAACTCGAAAAGTCGCCAAAATTGCGAACAACGACAGAGACCTGGTCGACGACGAGGGCGAGTGGCTTTCGTTGTCGAGTCAGTCGCTCATGGACCAAATATCGCCGTTGCGCGAGATACCGAGGAATGGCGATCCGGAGGTCGGCTTCGACTTTGAGCAGCTCTCGATCGCCGACAGCCGCCAAAATCGGGTGCTCAGGTACACCGTTACGCTGGACAAGTGACCTTTTCACGCTTTTGGGCACAATCGATCAGAGTTTTTGTCACCGTATCCTGGTAGAGCTTGTGCGTTCGAGCGTTTCCAGATCTTTTTTCAAGCACTTTTTTCGAGAACAGAAAACGCATGAAAAAAATTACCTCTAATCGCGCGTATCTTTATAGCGTTAAATCATTTAATCACTCATTCGATAAAAACCACGAATGTTTTGCAATTGTTTACAAGCTTTCTCGGGAAGTGAAATAATTTTGTCAGACAGCGTCCTAAATATACTTTGCGGAAAATGTATAGATCCTAACAATCTAATTTTACCCGCGACCGCTGCGACGTTCTAGATTAAACTGGACCATTTTTTACGTGCCAAATTGACTAGCACAATTATATTAAATCATCTGATCGGCTTTGCTGAACATTACTGTTCATCACCAACAAATAAACTTGTCATGCCTGTCCTAACAAGCTATACTAGATGACTTAATCGTACCGTTTATTGGAAAAAAAATCATACAATTAAATGCTAAGTGAAAATTATACCCGCATGCTTCAAATTTGTAGGATTGTAATTATTAAACAGTAATATAGACAGGCATAATGTAAATGATGGTAGAACGCACTGCTGAATCATACGACTGTTTCATTACGTAAAATAATTATTCAATCATGTTTTAATGATTTCTAATTAATGTTAACATTAAATTATTTCCCTGTGTAATGTACATATCCTGGATCATGTACCCAAAAAATCTAAACTCACATACTTTAAATATTTATTCAAAATAATTATTTCAATGTATTATCTCATTGCAGGAGGACGAGGAGCCTAAATGCGCCGAGCCCGATACAAAACTTCGGACCATGTGGCCGCATCATGAAAAACTCAGCGATGGTGATGTAAGTACAAGCCAACAATCTTATCTGACGTTGAACCCTCGTTGGCGTATACACGCACCTATGTGCACATTAATTCGCATAAATCGCCCCGATGGAAATATTGCGAAATTACGACTGAGCGCGGGAAAATAATAAACTTTACGACCAATTGGCTTCGGCCGTCAAATCTCTCGCGAAGTAACAATAAATCACACGCGTGCAGTTTAGCGCTCGTGTCCTTCCGCGATGGGCGTGATTTCTGACAGTAATTGTCCACGCACGCGTAATTGTTGGTAATTTGCGAGCACTTTTACCTTTACCAATGTCCGCGTGTTTCCTGATGAGAAGTTAAAGCTGTAGGAAGAAGTAGCGGAACTTCTCGGACGTTTCGATATTGTGCATTAAGAGTTTCACTGGACGTCTTTGCCGACATTTATCTGTATTCTAATGAATTGGGGATCGAATAGCAGATACGTGCTGACATAATTGTTTACTATAATGTTATGAACAATTAATCACGTAAAATCAGAAATGAGCAACTGAAGTTTGATACATTTTTAAATTAGTTAGGTTTCATCATCATTATAGAAAGCTAGTCATATTAGTATCGTTTCTATAGAAAAACGAATAAAAAAAATTTTCTAAGACTTTCCAGCAGACAGAAGATTAACCTGTTCAAATCAGAGCAACATAATTAGAGAATAAAATTCCAAATGAACTTTCGGATTAGCAAACAATTCACAAAGCTCTGAGAGGAAAAAAAAGCTCTGTCACTTTCGTACTTGCGTGGACTTTCGCTAATGGGCGTCACGTGCGGCTTAGCTTAGCGTTGTGTTTTTCAAATAAGGAAATGATCGAAAGCATCCAAACTTCGAATTTACATCACATCGGCAATGCTGTTAGAATGACTTGTAATCACAGACAAGCTTACGATTGAAACCACGAGCGGCCTTTGCGCACATAGAAACAATATCATATATCATAAAATTTATCATACGAAAACTACATGAGGTCTATGTGTTCTGTCACTTTTTTTTTATTTATTTAAGCATTTTTTTAATCTCTTACGAGATAATTTTGCTACTTCTGTCACTTTATATGGTGATTGAGACAACCTGACACAAGTCATAGAATTTTTTTAATATTTCCGACGATTTGGTTAATATGTATATGACATGCAAAATACAGGTATTGTACTAAAGTGGCAGAAAAAAGAACAGCGAATTGATATTCCATTAAACACAAGACAGAAATGAAAATAAGGTATTTTTGGTATTTTTTAAAGTATTTTTGTGAAAAGTCATTAAAATTTTTAATTGGTAATTGTGCAGTTTATGGTACACAATTGAAAACACTATTTAAACGAGTTATTAATTTTTTTCATGATTTTGATGAGTAATATATGCATTTCTGATGTGCGGAAAGTCAAAAAAATTTTTTTTTTTCGAGAAATTTTTTTTGAAAAAAGTTACATACACACACTTGTTTACATTCGCTTTTCGTCGAATAAACACACACCTTCAAACCATTTACAATTCTAAGAAATATCGAACTAAATTCATAGGTACCGAAAGCATATAGTACTGAAAACCACGATAATATATGTGTGGTAGGCAGTACATTCGTGTTGTTTATGAATAATTTAACAAGTTTGCGTAAATATGACTATATTTATACGGTCTGTCACACGTATATCATCGTGGTTTTCTGTACTATATGCTAAGAGTACTAACATTTTTTTAGTTTTCTTAAAATACCGTACATTTTTTTTTTTAACAATATGTAATTATAAAAAAAAACTCCCAAGAAATTTTAATTTGTTTGGTTTTCCGCACATCATAAATGTATGCATTGCTCATCACAATCATCAAAAAACTTTAATTTTATGTTTTAATGGTGTTTTCAACTGTGTACCATAAACTCCACAATTACCTTTAATTTTCTAAGAAAAATAGTAGTTCTCGTCACACATGTGCATCTCCCCAGGGCGGTCCCTGAGCCCTAGGGCGCTTGCGAAACACATGAGTGGCGAATCCTATTTTTCCTACCGAGGGTGTGCCAAGGTTGCAAAAGTGCTGTAAATGTAAAAATCAGGTTATTGAGTGCTTCCATCGTTTTCTTTTGAGGTGGTACTGTCGTATATCGATTGACTTACAAGATACTGATGAAATTGTAAACACAGGACATTGTTTATCCGAAAATATATCTGTTAAAATTTTGTGTACCTAGGTTGCAAGGAAAAAAGTTATTGATGTTTTAAATTTTGGACAATCAACACGCAGGCTTATGGGATATCACGCATTTTGTATATTAAAATCCGTGGTGTACAAAAACTACCTACAGGATCTTGATAGAAATTAATGGAATGTAAATTGAAAACCCAGTAATATTTTTCAACTCTAGAAACATTAGTTGGGTGCCTGTAAGGGCTGATATGAATAAATAACGGTTTTAAATTCATGCTTTTAAGCTGTTATGTAGTATATAATATAATAGGTGAACTCGGCCAGGCATGTAAAAGAGGTTAGGTAAATAAGCACTCATTTGACAATCGCCGTATGGACAGTCTTACCTTAAGTTTATTTTCTAAAATTATTCAGTAACAATTGGATGCTGAAGTCAAATTGATGCATTGAGACCATTTGGTTTAACAGTGCATGGCTTTGGAATGTCAATTAATTGTTTATTTGTTTTAGATACGAATTCCACACTTTCAACTACTTGCATACTTTTTTTTACAGCGTAATTTTCTGTTAATCCCTCCATTACTTTTACTGCAATGAACTCGTAGAACGGCGATAAAATTACCGAAATATCAAATAAGTTAGTAAGTTTTCACTTTTTTTTTGCAAACTATTTGCTGTTCTATTATCTGTGATTTTAATGTTGTAAAACATAATTTACCTAAGCTGCATTAAACGTTATATTTAAAAAAAAGTATATGCTATGTAAATGAGATTGTCTCGTGTTCCATATCATCCATCAATTAACTTGGAATCTATGAAAACGATGACCCACCTTCCGTCATCGACCATTTGATTGTACTCGAACAACAATACCAGCATGGGTACACCTATATAATATTTAACACACCTAGGCATTTACGATTACAATATCAGCTACGAATAATCGCCGAAGCAATTAATTTTACGTTACGTCCACAGTGTGTGTATATGTATACGTAAAAAAGCGCCGTGATCTTTTGAAACGCACGAGGCCGCAGAGTGCAAGAGGCAGACAACAACGCGCGTGCATGTAAATACGGGCGATACTTGCGTATATTATACGCTCCCCTGTTCTTCCGCCTATCACGGAACGGTCGAAGTATTATATCGGTATTAGGTGTACTTATACATGTCTCGCGTACTTACTTATAGGGGGTAACACGACGCTCCACATAATGATGATAAGTGTGCGGGCGCATGCGCGTGAGAAGAACGACGTACGGGCCTCGGGCGGCTATTGTTTTTCCTCCGAGAGTTAAAAACGCGCCGCAAACTGCGGCACTCAGTTTGCGCGGAACTGTCGTCGACACGGGGGAATCACGCAACTCGGGGCCCTCGTCTCGCTTTCGGACGACGTCGTGGCCGGAGGTGGTGCAGGCGGTGGGACTCGAGTGACAGACTTTTTTCTCGTGGTTCTCGTTTATTCGGTCTGTATACCATACATATTTGGGCTCTGCTGCGCCGAAAACATGGTAGCCACGAAAAAGGGAAAGACGTCGGGAGACCGGCAAGCTCGCTATGCCCTGTACGTGGTATCGGCTAAGTGCTTTTTCACCATTTTTTGCTATTATTTTTGTTTTTTTCATACAAATAGAAATGTTATAAAAAAATTTGTTCGAAGCATATTCATTCGATTTGTTTTTTTTTTTGTAAATGAATAATTTTTTTATAAAAAGTCAATCTAGTTTAGCCATTACAGCAAGAGAAAATAGAGATCGAGCAATAGGCTGGGTTTTTTTTTGCTGACTTATTTTCGATAAATAATCATGACAGCACGATGCAGTTAAAAATAAATTCGGAGTAATTTAAAAAACAAAGAATGTCGATTCAAAGTATGTCAAAGGTGTCGTTTTTTTTTTTACGCATGGTTGAAATCACAGTTATCTGTCCACTCAGGGATATGTACTCGTATATTTACATTTCGTTCGCACGTGCGGATTCTCTACCAGCCCGCGATTTCATTCACAAATCATCTCCTGCCTGCAACGACGCGTAATCAATTCCGCTGCCCAAAGTCACGTAACCGCTCTGCATTGTATATTCTACGCGAAAACAACATGTGTGACTAGTGCGATCCAGCACTTTGATTACGATTCGAACCGGAATCACGTACTATTAAATTGTAAAATTGTGATTTTACAACTCCCCCTCCGAGAAACGAGAAAATCCAAGTGCGTCTCGGGGAAAATGATTAACCCGGAGGTGACTGCAAAAGACCGAGAAAATTGAGAGGCTCAGCGGCTCGGCGTGAGCTTGCAAGTTTTCGATGCGTGTGTGCACGTGAGATCTGAGGATTTAATTCACAGTCGACTGTGGGATTCTAATCGTCTGAATCGTCAAGAAAGCCGCTGGAAGCGCATCGGTTCTTTGTTGCAAATATTACATCGAGCAGAATCTGCGTACGTGTGTCCGAGATTTATGGCTGGTATTTGATTTTGCGTGGATATTCATGAGCATCGACAATAGTAATAGCATTACACGTGAACTTTGAATCGAAGCGCGTCTCTTTTTGTTTTGTCCAGCTTGAGTTCAATCGATGCTCTGAGCAGTACTTATTTTAAAATTTAGTAGAAAGAACTGATTTCTTTTTATTTTATTATATTTTGAAAAGTGACGCAAGCGTGGAAAAATAAAAGATATTTTATCAAAATACAATTACGCGAGTGGCAGCTAAATCGCCGCTATTGTGGTAGGAAAATATTTTTTTATGCTTTTTGCAGCGAGATTCTCTGAAGTATAATCTTTTTTTAATCACCGCCCAGAATCTACCGGCTCATTTCAGTTTCATTACATTTATTCATAGTCAAGATTTTTAGTAAATCAGCAATCGGCATCTAAGTGAAAATTTCATCCCAACACACTTTAAGTCAACTTGTAGTCTAATTTCACCTTTTTATACCTTTGGAGAAACTTGAAGTTAAAAAAATTCTTCTGAACAAACCGGTGAATATAAACAATACACTCGAGCCACGCCCACTGATACACCTGTATTTTAACGAAAACAATTCCAAACAATGATTCCGTTCAAACTTAAAGCAAATCAAAAAAATACAATAAAAAACCCAAGATCCCAATCGTGAGTCGGCGTTCACGTCAATTAATCAAATCCAAGCGTCCGAGCTGGTAAGTATATTTAAATAATAAGCGATTGTTCGATCACCCGCAGGACCATCCAAGATCCAGCCTCGCAGAGGCTGACCTGGTACAAGCCGCCGCTCACCGTCCTTGTCATCAAGAAGGTCCGTGATTCGTCGGTGTTGCCACCGTTCGTGCAGCTCGTCACATGGCTTATAGAGGTGAGCGTCTCTTTTCCCCACCTTCTCCTCACTCCGCAACAACGACGGCCCTCGGAAATCGTTATTACCATCGTCCCGGTAACTCGCGGCGCCCAAAGATTTCCGCGACTCGCTGCATGGTAATTTCAGCCGCCGTTCGAGCTGCAGCCACGACCCATGTTAATATATATGCATGAATCTCCGAGACCTCTCGCGTCACTCACGTGAGCTCTGAAATTTTGTCTCCCAATAGTCAAGCGTTATCGACAAGAAGATTTCTAAATCAGCAGGGTATCTAATTCGAATGGGTAGAATGGGGAAACAAAAAGATGATCATTGCCCCTCGCTTCGGAATATTAGCGATCGCCGATTTTTCAGATTAACACCGAGCGCCAGGAGCTGTAAATTTTGTCGGTTTTTTTTTCGCGCGTGACTTAACGACCCGTTATTCCGACCAGACGATCCTCGAAACAACTTGTTTTGCATAAATTGCACTCGATCGAAGCGCCGTAGCGTAGACCTCTGACTAAAAAAAAAAAATAAGCTATCGGCGCCAGAGGGATCCTGTTACAGTCCGTCAAAATTTCAGCCAGCGCTTTGTAATACCATTTACAATGTCGCATGACATTTTCCTGAATGAATAAAAAATCAGAAAAAATTCCGGAATCACGAGTTTTTTGGCTAATTATACGCTCTTCTTTGGATTGCAGGAGAAGCGTATGCTGGTCTTCGTGGAGGCCTCGGTGTTGGAGGATCCGGCCTTAGCGAGGGACCACAGGTTCGAAGGAGTCCGCGACAGGCTGCAGACGTTCAGGGACGGCACAGACGATCTCCAGGTAATTACGGTGTTTACGGTTGATTTTTCAGGCTCACGGACGTTTGCCTCGACCATTGTGAAAAGTGAATGTTCTGTCGTACCTTAGCGTTGCCGGAGGTGTATTTAAAATGCAAGCACCTAACCCTGTGCGCAAATTGTTATGGTACCTATTATACACGTCGTCGCCAGTCGTTTTTTTTTTTTTTTTAATGCTCTATAATTTCATAAAAAAAGTCAACTGCTGGGCAGAGAGTCTTATTTTTATCATACTACTACCTGAATGATAATTCCCATGTTTATTAGTATACCATTTCCAAATATATTATACAGATCAAACAGTTTTGTATCTATTGATTCCATCGTCAGATATGGCTACTTTACGAAATGTCGTGTATCGATAATTATTATAATAGGGGCCTACCCGACTTCGTCCCCATCGTGAGTGCATCATTTTATCGCTCACCGAATTTCTCCCCGGATTATTAGAGTTTTTTCTTATCACTCACCGAATTCGTCCCTGCGTTTATTTGATAAAGTACCGAATTCGTCCCGGTAAATAGCAGCCCGTTGTTTACAGAAGGTATTGATACTTTGTACACACATCAGTGAAGTTTTCAACTTGTATTTGCGAACGTAGGTTTAATTATTGTTATAACTACTCTCAGGATAACGTGAGACTTAGCAGTACACTGGTTTTAGTTTTTTGCTAGCCACGCCGTTGAATGGTTGTCTACAGTTGTAATTTAAAGTTGCGAAGATAGAATTTGGTGTAACCGAAAAAGGCAGGACTTTGCTGATTCTATACGGGTATTCGTACACATTCCAGAAAGGCTTGGCCAACAGATTGCAGGCTGGGTGTGTAAAAATCGCAAGTGCCATAGCAACGCCAAATTAGATTCCACCAACACAGTTAGTGAACACAATAGTATACACAATCATGGACAGTCGCAGAAAATGTCAAAAATAGATCGCAGCTAAGTAATTCATTAAAACGTAAGGCAATCGATAATATACCTGTTCGAAAAAATATGATTACAGCGTGGACGAATTCGGTAAAAAGGATAAGAGAAAGCTTTAATGACTCGGGGACGGATTCGGTAAGTGATAAGATAACACTCTATAATGACCCGGGACGAGTTCGGACATTTTTATGATTTTGGGGACGAATTCGGTAATTCCAGATGATAGATTCTTTTTTTTTTTTCTCCCAAAAATTGTTCTAAATTACAATTTTTTAAAAACATATGAAGTAGCGTTTTTGGAATACAATAATACTTATCTATTCAAATCATCAAGTCAAGAATTTGAATTGTGAGTGATTCCAAATTACCATTTTTTCATTTTTGAGCGGATGCATTTTATCTAATGAATATATAGAGTACTTTTTTGATAAACTAATGATTCAACAAAAAAGTGATGTCTTATACTCATTTACATTTGGAATGTCTATTTCCACAGAAAACCATATTTTTGTATTTACTCGCTATTTGTGGTATTTTTTTACGGCCTGACAACTACATACATTCTATATTACAGTATAGGATAACGCGACTTTTGAAATTATATAAAGGTCATGCTAATGTTTTCTACAGGTTTGATTCAGTATACAAGTATTATTTTCAAAACGAGAAAAAAAATCCAAGCTGCCGGGTGTTTGCCTCGTCTAAAGTTTATTTTTAGTAATCTGTATAAAAGTATTTCGATATTCAACTCCTGACTAGGCAATGACTTTCGAAAACATTACTTAGTATTTTCTTATTTTTTTCTCCAATTTTCGTAAATAACTGCTTTCTCAAAATTCTAAAGTCATTTCCAAACTTTTCATACTTCTCAAAAGCTTTTAGTGACTTCTGATAACTTCGAACCGCTGCAAAAGATCCCCAATGACAAAATTTTTCAGTCAAAAAAACCACCTCTGGCTTCTCACATCCGTACTGCGACTCAAGACTAACAATTCTTTTTCTACGTTTCAGGATCGCATCGACTTTATCGTCTGCCTGGGCGGAGATGGGACGCTCCTGTACGCTAGTCTCCTGTTTCAGCAGTCAGTTCCACCCGTCATGGCATTTCACTTAGGCTCCCTGGGCTTCTTGACACCCTTTGAGTTCGACAACTTCCAGGAACAAGTCACAAACGTCCTCGAAGGTAAGGCCTCAAGTTTTTTCAAAAAAGATCTCCCAGTTTATTCACACTCAAATAAAAAATGTTTTTATCCAGGTCACGCAGCCCTGACCCTGCGGAGCCGGCTGCGCTGCATAATAATGCGTAAGGGCGAGGAGGGCCAGCCAGCGAAGCAGCCGACCAATCTGCTGGTACTCAACGAAGTCGTCGTGGATCGCGGGCCCTCGCCGTACCTCTCCAACATCGACCTCTTCATCGACGGCAAGCACGTGACCAGCGTCCAGGGCGACGGGCTGATAGTGAGCACGCCCACCGGCTCGACGGCCTACGCTGTGGCCGCCGGCGCCAGCATGATCCATCCCTCGGTCCCGGCTATCATGATCACCCCCATCTGCCCGCACTCGCTGTCCTTCAGGCCCATCGTCGTGCCAGCAGGGGTCGAGCTCAAGGTGTGTGTTGCGGGCGCAGGGCTGTATTTCGCTCTTCCTTTTTTTGATTTGTCTTTAGAAGGAACGGGTTAGCAGTGAGAGTGCATGGTTTTTAAGGCGCAAGTGATATTTTGGGGATGATAAATTTATGCAAGTCCACAATGAAAGAGAGTATTCATAGAACGGTTTTATTGATCCTCGTAGTCAAGATGCAAATTGTTTGTACAGTAAATGATGAAATGTTAAAGATTCTAGAATTTCATTGACTTTGGAACTTTTTATCAAAAGATATGCGGATCCTAAGATGAGGATTGTGATGAGAATCGTTGTTAAATTCGATTCGTATCGAAATACTGTTGCTCAACTTAAAATTACTGCAACTTTCGATAAAAAGCATTAAAATTAATGAAAAATTTTAATTCAAAAGTATTCACTCTTAATTTTCATCAAAGGCCACTCAAAGGACCTCAATGAGTTACTGCATGCAATTATGCACATCAAAATTCAGCAAAGACGTGCAATAGTCTCGAATACGAGTGCTCATGAGATGGCAACAAATATTATTTCTTTCATTATGCGACACCAGAGATTATCTCCTAAAGTTTTATCGAAATTCGCTGCTGCAAAACCGTGCACTTTCCTCGTTAACTTGATACGTATGATGATCTTTATCAATTGATTATTGTCAATTAACACGTCGATGTTCGAAACTACAGATCTCAGTATCGCCAGACAGTAGAAACACGTCGTGGGTGTCGTTTGACGGTAGAAATCGACAGGAGCTATTTCACGGCGACAGGTGAGAGATTCGAAAAACATTGAACTAATAGGAGATTTCTCCTGCTTTTTGTCCCGCAGATAATGGCCAACAGCAAAGCACGCAGCACAGCCTACGTCTCCTTCGACGGTCGTAATCAGCAAGAGCTGCGCGTCGGGGACAGGTCCGTCCCGAACGATAAACGCCTCTTTTTGCTTTTGAGATGAACTCAACGTCCTTTACATCGCAACGATACAATTTGCCCGGCTTCTTGACATGCTTCTCTTTTGATTAGCAGCACTTTTGTTTCTTGAATTTCATTGACTTTCGTTCGCTACTCATATAGATCGCTAGAGCAGAGTTTTCTTTTTTTTTTTTCTAGAATAGCACTTGTAAACATTTGGAACAGCAAAAATAGTAGTTTTCTTCACAAATGTGCATCTCTCCAGGGCGGTCCCTGGGCCCGAGGGACTGCTGGTACCGCCCTGGACGGATGCACATGAGTGGCGAACGCTGTTTTTCCTACCGAGGGCGTACCAGGGTGGAAAAAGTGCCCGAGGTAGGAAAATTAACTCTTTTACATCTTGAGCATGTTAAAGGCATATTCAAACTAAATCTTCCGACGCTCATGGAAAACTTAGTGGTACATGTAGTCTGTCAAAGTCATTTTCACGTACATTTCTGCACTTCATAGTTTTCTAAAAGTATTCTAATAAGAAAACTATGTTACGACGTCAAACAAAAAGTCTTCATTAAATCAAATGACACACGAATGAGACTTGGGCTGTGGGCTGTCGCTGTGCAGGTGATGGGATTTTTGTACATATATTTTTACTAGACTACACCTTTTCTGTTTCATAACTTTCCTCTAATTTTTTTCACCACGAAATAAAATGCATGCTGAAACGCATATGTCACCCTTTTAGGTCGTTGAGAGATTCGATATTTTAATGAACAGGAGGTCCAATTGGGTATTTTTTGGTTTGAAAAAGGTACTATCTTGAAAGTGAAAAAAAATTATTTTCATACTTTTACCTTCCAATAATCTTCATTTATTTGAAAATTTTCAATTGAAGAAGATAACATTTATCAAACCAAGAGAATCGATTTCTACCTTTTTTCAAACCCTAAGATGGTAACTGATTCAAACATGAAATAAATGTGGAACCTTTTTTAAACTTGAACTCAAGATGGTTCCTTTTTTTCACAAAGGTATCAGAGTGATGACGGTTGGAAAACAGTTGCATCCAAAAAAAGAATATCACCCTCAATGACCTAAGGCTCCGCAAAATATACAGAGAAATTTGCACCAATAACGCTGCTCCAATCCACCTGTAATTTCAGTTTGCGAGTGACAACGTCGATCTACCCGGTGCCGTCGATCTGCGCGGCGGACCAGATAACCGACTGGTTCGACTCGCTGGCGGAGTGCCTGCACTGGAACGTCCGGAAGAAGCAGAAGCACCTCGACGAGCTGAGCGATCTCACGCACTCCTCCAGCAACGACACCCTCGATTCCCTCGACCGCGACAGCTAGAAAACAGCCAGAGGTAACAGCGTGGTCGAGACGAAAGAGAGAAGAAGCCTTGCAAACTTAGCTGAGATACATGGTGGCGCGTAAAGGAGAACCGTTTCGGTATTTTGTTTTCGTGAGCGTGACTTTTTTATTATTATTATTATTTTTTTTTTTTTTGGAAGACGCGGATCTAACGACGCCAGGCATGTAGTTGCAGAACAACAGCCTCTGTAGGAAAAGCGAAATTATGATATATTTGATACGGTCATACTTTGACGAAGATTACGGTTGATGCGCATATATTATCATCGAAACGTTTTTGTCCGAGAAGTAATACATAGAGTTAATATTGTGTGAAGAGAAACAGAGAACGGGAGACTCGAGAGGCCTTCCGAGTGAGAAAGAGGAAGTGCGGTGAGAATATAACTATTATGTTATAATATACAAACACATTACATTTTTTGTATGTTACTGTAATAGTGTTTATGCGAATCCAGGATTTTTATTGTGAGAGAGACAAAAAAGAAAAAAAAATCATTATCACTGCGAAAAAGTTTTAAGGAATTTTCATGCGCGGTTCGAGCGAGAGTAGTATTCATGCGTGAAAACTATACGTGCCGAACTGGAAGCTATACACAAGACGACAATATTATATGGTACGGAGGGATAATGTTTCTGCGTTATTGAAAGAGTCGATGGATAAAAAATGTTAAAACAAAAATGATGAAAAATATTAAGCGGGTCCACACATACACACAGACACAAAGTAGGATTAACAGATGTATCGATCGTCATTTTTTTCCATACCTATATGCTAGGATGCGAGAAGAAAAAAAAAAGAAAGATAACAAAAAAGGTATCCTTCTATAGATGAAACTTGTTGTAAATGTTGAATAAAATTTCCTATATTCTTTTTAATAAAAAAACAAATTTTGTACATAACTTCTTGCGCTAAGTCTTTATTTTGCACCAGTACAAATGAAACATCGTAAATTTGAGGAGGAAAAAAAAACAATAGCAACGCACGCGTCAACTGACTGTAAAAACAAGAATGATCCGTACAGCACAAGGTAAACCCGATCGGTTTCACCGTAGTAAAAAAAGAGAAAGATTAGAAGATCATACTCGCTTACACACAAGTGCCAGTGCGACCGTTTACTCGTATCCGTCCCGTCCCGGCTTCTCGGTTTATAATACCAAGGCCAGTCGCTCGATTGTCCGCCGATTTTTTTCCGCTCGCATTGTCGAGCCGATTTATATTACGTGTAAGTCTGTACCCTCTACACACACGTGCGTCAAGTGTAAGACTAGACCTTTTGCGGGATGAATCCGATTTTTTTATTTACGTCAAGTGCTATCCAATCGATGAATTTCGAAAAATCCTGCACGTGTGTAGTAAATTGGACAGCTGTGCAAAGGGCATATACTAAATGACGCGTACGAGCACCAGAAGACCGTATGGAGACCAAATCCAATTTATCCTTGACTTGGGAGCGGGGGAAAAAATCTCGAGCAAAACACAGCCCAGCGACAATGGAAGCGAATCGCGTCGGTAAACGCACGACTGCACCGGGATGAATAAATCGACGCGATCCCCCCGCCCGCGAGTTTCTCTTTCACCACGTGTGTGTCTCCTTGGCGGCTTATCTGGGCGTGTGCTCGCGTTTTCTCTGGTCTGCTAGTCCTGCGCCGAGAGTCTGCGACAGAGCTCTATTTTCTCTCGCATCCGAGGACAGGACTTTTTCGCTCGGAAACGAGATGAATATGCCGGCTTATGGTAGTAGGCATACCTGTTATTTGCAAGAAATTTAAATACACATGCGCGCACCGCGGATATAAGACTCGGCGACCTACTTTGCCAGTAGTGCACTGGGGATGCGGATAGAGCGCCTATACAAAAAGGATAAAAGCGGACTTGAGACAATCGTCGTACTTGCAGTATTTCCACTTTCTTTCTTTCTTTCTTTCTTATAGTTTTCAATGACTGAGACTCCAAGATTTTTTATTTTCATAAAATACAGAGATACTTTTCATTGTACATTAGGAAAAAATACTTGTCGGTAACTCCCAGAGTTGAATACAATCGAAGCAGTGCCATCTTTCAAAAACTCGGAGAACCAACGTAGTTCAACCAACGCCCATACAACACGTGGAAGACGCCATCTGTAGCGAGATCATTTAAAACCGGCGTCTGACAATAATATACGGACAGTGTGCAGACACTGCAGACATTGCAGACTCCAGTCGAGCACGGGACAAGCCACGAGTCACGCTGTTGAGAAAATAAAAACACTTTGGAGTTACTTTGCCCATTAAAAGTAGTTAAGCTCGTACTGCAGTCCGTTACATGTTGACATACTGAGAAGAGTCGGATCGTCAGTCGGTATATTTTCAAAGAGTGCGTGCTCGATACTTTCATATAGGTATTTTATAGTATAAACATTCAGGGAGTAGTAATAATCATTTTAAAAGTGTCTGTCGACCAAACTACAAAAACATGGGGAAGTACAAGGTTAAGGTTCGTAAACAAAGTCCCATTTATTATTGACTAAAATTTTCGTTCACAAAAATAAAATTTTTCTTAAAACACAATTAACACCAATTGTCTCTTAGCTGTTGAATTCAAAATAAAATTCTTGAACATACATCAAAAGAATTGCTATAGTCGTTTGTCTGCGTATCAGATACTGTTATGAAAACTCACGATAACGCGAGCTATACAGAGTTACCGCAGATAAGCCTCGATATATATATCACCACAATATTTACTTGATCACTAAAAATACACATACCTAAACTGTACATGATAATCATACGATAGTAAATAAATTATTGCGTGAACCGTCGCAGGTAGGAATAATCGGCGGCTCTGGACTGAACGACCCTGCGAATCAGTTTTTCGAGTCCGACGCGGTGATCATAAAGGAGGACTCAGAAAACGAGTTCGGCCTGCCGTCGAGCCACCTCTTTCACGGCACTATTTCCAAGGTCGACGTTGTACTGCTGTCCAGGTAAATAAATATAATTTTATCGATGCCAAATATATTGGCACAAATGCATAAATTGTCGTTTCGGTTGACATGCCTCTATTTCACGAAATCAGACACGGGTCCGGCCACAGATCGGCCCCCACTGCGGTTAACTACCGCGCGAACATCGAAGCTCTCCGGCTCGTCGGCTGCACGCACATTTTGGCGTCGACGGCTTGCGGATCCTTATCGGAGTCGATCGGCCGAGGCCAGCTCGTAATCCCCGACAGTTTCATCGATAGGACCGTCCACCGGAAGAACACCTTCTACGATGGCACTTCGGACAATTATGCGGGTACATTGCACGATCAATATCGACGTGGGGAGATTCTGGATGGAAAGAAAAAAATTCATGAAAAATTTATGAATCCATAGGAGTGTGCCACGTGCCCTGCGAACCAGCCTTCGATACCTGCACCGCACAGCTCCTCGAAACGGCAGCAAAGGAATTGTCCATATCGGTGAAAAGGGGCGCCACTGTTGTGACGATCGAAGGACCCCGCTATTCCTCCAAGGCCGAGAGCAACATGTTCCGACAGTGGGGAGGCCATTTGATAAACATGACGACTTGTCCGGAGGTATAGAATAGGACAATCGGAAAAAAAAAAATTGTTCATCAACGATATCGATTGCAGGTCTATCTAGCGAAGGAGGCCGGTTTGCTCTACGCCGCTGTCGCGATAGCGACGGATTACGATTGCTGGAAAGATTCCAAGGACACCGTGTGCGCCGCCGATGTGATAAAGGAGTTCAACAAAAATGTCGGCAAAGTCACGGAGTTGATTGTCAGAGCTGTCGAGCTGATCGGCAAGAAGGACTGGGATAGGCAAATCGACGATCTGAAGGTATGTCCTTCGGCGACCACATGATTAATTTTTGTCGAGAGAAAGAGATACATATGATTGATGCGTTAATATTCATTTTCAGACTGTGCTCAAAACCAACAACATTTCCCACTAGCCAACGAGTTATTTAAAGTTGTGGAAAAAATGCCGTACCAAACAAACAAGACCAATGCTTAAACTTTTGTAACGATTTCGCAATAAAAATACTCCAAGCCGGTACATATTACGTTCTTATACTTTGAGAAACAAAAATTACCCGCTCAACGATCATCGAACGAACCAACAGAGTTGCAGCGATTACGCAACGCCAGAGATGCATCAGAGCTTTCGAAAGATAAAATTATTTTTTAAAGTCCCATTGAGAGCCACCTTATCGTTCCCCACGATTGAAGCTATATGTAACGAGCTTCTGACCTATAGAGTTTCGATGAGCACACTGTATAGCCAATGGCTTCGCATCAGATAGAAATCTCACAGCCCGTTGGTGCATCGGCTAACGAAGAATCGCCATTAGTCGGAATCAGCGCGAAATTCTCTGTAATTCGGTATACTATACGTGATTCATTCTCTTTTTTTCCAACAAAAACGTTCGAACACGTAACGTCTCTCGCTCGAGTAGCATCCCGGCGAATGGCTGTCATTAACCGAGCGTCGACACACGCGGTATATTATAGCTGATGAAAATTCCCGCTCGTATAGCTCGTCCAAATTGCTTCTCCCCAAAACTGGTTGCGCGCGAGTCAAGTTGGCCACGTAAATCAGAGGCACACGAGCTAAACCGTGCCTGGCTGTGGACTAGAGCACGTGACTTGCGTATATCGGATCTTTCGACCGAGTCCAAACGATTCTCTTGGGATATATTCACGTGCCTAGACAACAGTTACAATGCATATATACGATTCCAAAATTCTCATGACTCTGCGAATCCAGAGACCATTTGACTTTACGAGTGTTACAAATGAGTTTGAAAAGAAAAAAAGATTATTTTTGAAAAAACTTATCAACAGCTGCACGATAGTTTCCAGAAATCCATCCATCTCGGATCGTACGGACAGCACCCATAACTTTCCAATCGAAGGAGACAGAAACGACGGGCCGCGGCCGATATGTATCGGGACATTGTATTTAAATGCGCCGCACGTACCTATACTACTCTCGTTGTTGTTTGAAATCATATTAATGTGCGCGCATATGTATATAGGTATCCTATGTAGATCTCAGAGCGCCGCGAGAAAGCATTTTAAATCGAATCGATAACGCGGGGCATGAGAATCGGGTTTCCTCGAAAAGTGCAATTAAGTCAATTAAGGAGGCGTACGTGCCCCCCTCGAGCTACACCGCACACGTTGGTCGGTATTATGTATTTATACACACACGTAACGCGTGCTGGAGGTATACTTATGGGTGTAAAGAGAGGCGCGCTGCATGCAATAAGCGCGCGCGCGCGCGAGACTTTCGAAAAAGTGGTTACGCGTGCGCCAGCTCGCGCATACCGCCGGTGCGGATCGCGAATCGGCGGGGAATAAAAGCAGGGCTGATGCCCGCGGCTTCAGGAAGTGACCGGTATGGGTATTATACGAATGCATGCCCGGACACTCTGCGAGTGTGCGGTATGTTGTGTTGTGAGAGGTGAAATTTTTTTCCCATGCGGGGCATTGCTTTTTTTTTGGGTTTTTTTTTTTTTGAAATTTCAGGTGGTTATAATGTGCGAGATGTGAGGGGAGATTGGTGGTCATAGACTGTGGGGGCACGGTTGTCATATCGTACGAAGGACGTTTCGTTTTATTCGCGTTGAACTACTTTCGTAAAATTTTAACGCTAACGCGGGGAAGGTTATTTACCTATTAAGATAGAGACTAATGGTTTTCTTCTTTTTCTCATTTACATTGAATTACTGAATCAATGGCTGGTTAAAATGGTCATATGTTGAATAAATATGAAGAACAAGACGAGCGATGGATCGGAGGAGAGAGAACCAATTGTTTGCAAACTCGGGAGATAACGAAATGTGTCAATGATGTTATCTCGCGAACGGCCAAACCATCAGCTTGTATATTCGTGAACGCACGCACGCACCCTACGCGATTGACTACTTAGATCGTTATTGGCAAATTTAGCTCACTTATATTTTTCCCTTCTACGTCCTTCCGAATGTTATCAGGGCTACAGGAGCCATTTACACTTACCGGAGTTACAATAATTTCGTACAAATGATAGAGTGCACATATGAATTTTAGCAACATCGATAAAAGGAAACAGTAGATAATAGGAAAATTAATCAATAGCACATTATTGCATGCCGAGATCGGTATGACACGCTACGAAATGCAGTTAATATACCACGTGCCAGACCAGATCTCGCACGCGTACGCTCATGTGTGAATGCAAACCGCACGATTCTTGAGTATAAAGCCTGATGGCTGCCGTAAGTACAAGGTCTCTATTTCCATTTGTATATATATTCGATAAGAAGGGAATGGAGGAATAGTATAATGTGTTTGCAAAGGTGGCGAGAAGAAATAAATGCAAATGTTTTCTTTAATTTATATAACGGTTATTATTCGAACCTTTTTTCTTTCTATGATTTTTTTTTTTTATCATCGTATTAATAAATGTAACAAACGTAAATACAAATATCAAACTCGCTGACTTTCTGTCGCGTATAATCATACTTGGAGGCACATACACGTTATCGTTTTAATCATTATTATTAAACGCACCCGCCTGATTAATATCACGGTAGTATAATATCCTTTAACACGGTCTTGTATAGGTACATACACATTATACATACAAACATATATATATTTACAGGAGTATAAGTATGAGCACGAGGATGGACACGCGTATATGCTCGTAACATGTCATGAGAGGGAAAGAGAAATCGTGATAGGCTTCTCGCGTCTTTGTTTTTTTTTATTAATTTTTTTCATCAGTATCATCGTATTATTTTCAGCCTCTGCTTCCCTACTCTCACTGCTTTTTACTCAGATGTCGAGTAGCTTTGTTTTTTTTTGTTTTTTTTTTTTTTTTTTTTTTTTTTTTTTTTTTTTTTTTTTTTTTTTTTTCATTTTTTTTTGTGGTTCTTTTTTATCTCTTTTGCTATCTTCCCCTCTTTGGCGAACGACCGACTGACGCGCTCTCGGCCGTCGACTTTTAATGAAATGCGACGATATAATATACGTTCTGTTTTTTTCTCTTTTTCCTTTTTTATTTTTCAATTTCACAAGATACGGTTTACGCTACGTCTACTTCAATTTATAAATGCATTGATGCCAGCACTAGGAAAGAGAAAATATTGGATGAACGTTCGAAGTGAGCATTGTTCGATGACTCTTGTAGTACGTATTTGTTCTATATTTTGTATCAACTGATAAAAATTATCGAGGAATTCTAGTGAAATAATCAATTTCATTTTAAATTTAAAGATTAGGTATATTAGGTATATATCTTCCAATTTTTTCTCCTTACGTGCACTTATATTTTTTTTTATGATCGTGTATTTGTTCGTGTTTATGAATTTCGTTTGTAGATAAATATATACATACAATTCTAAAAATTCGTCAAAATTATTTAAATAAATACCGATCGTTCGGATAATCTTTAATATTCTTTCGTCCTGCCTCCTAACGAAGTCAAGAAACCAGAGCGTGACTCGAGCGTTAATTATTATTTTTCGTTCTCACTCATACCATCGGTGCTTAAATAATTAGTGCTAGTACTTAATTAAACGAGTATAATCTACAAGATGAGTGGAGTGGGGAGAGAGTTTTGTATCAACTAACCACGAGGAGGAGGAGGAGGAGAAAAAAAAGTACAGTCTTTGCTCGATCCAAAGTACAGTGTGCATTGTTTTGTGCGACTGGCGATTTTTCCATCACTTTCACTTTAGCTTTCAGCATTTCTTACGGACTGTCGGTTAAACTGCACAATTAGTGAACAAAGTGAACACATGCATCTATACATATATTTTAAAGCCAGAAAACACCGCGATCGTGAGAAGTCGCTAATTTTCGACGATTCGAAAACGTGAACGTTCATTAAGTATTACTGTTGTTTCGCACTCACACGTCTGATATTACGAGGTGTACACTTACGCTCGATCGTAAGGCTTTACAAAACGATCGCGTATCAAATGTAATAACAATCGACGCTGCGAGAACAAAGGCGTCGCACGGTATAACACTGTTGGTACACATACATATACTTACGTACAAATAAACAGACAAAAGTATCATTAGACGCCACGAGTCATGGCGAACGGCAAACGCAAGAGCGTAAAATACTATCCAGAATTTTTCGAGTTCACCCCGTCAAGTTTTCTTTCACCGAGTTTCAACGCGAGCGCGCACGGGAGGCGATCGATCAGCATCGTGGCCGAGTAAAGGGAAGAAGAAAAAAAAAAAAGGCCCAAGATTGCGGACGTCCTCCTCGGAACGACAACTGGCTGACCCGAATGTGCTAGCGCATAAACCCGAGAGCGAGCGGAGGTACATGAGCTGTAGGTACCCTACGTGTACGTTGTATACGGAGGACGGGAAATGAAGCCACTTATACGCGCGCGCCTACGCGAGCGTTTTCCGGGTCGATTAACCGTTGCCCTCGCTGCCGTCCCGCGGGTTTTATACTCCCCAAGGTCGCGCTTCCTCCCCCCCTGATCGCGGTGTTTTTCTTTTCCGACCGATCGGCGAAAAATCGGCGACCCACTTGCAGCCGAAGACCCCCGTGTCCGCCGAGAAAACAGAACACCCCACGTGTTGTGAGTACGCTATACGCATACGTGTCAGGATTTCCAGCGAGCGGGCCCGGCTCTCAAGGTCGCCTCGGTTTAGAGCGACCCAATGCAGCCGAAGAAATTCCAACGGGCCCCTAATGATTCGTAAGGAGCCGCTGCACCGGCCGAAGAGAGAGAGAGAAAACGACCGCGGCACAACAGCTGCGCGGCCCGGAGAGTTAATGAACTCGCGATCGCGTGTGCCACTTGCATTCGAATGAGCTTCCATGCGCGCCGCCACCCGTTCTTTCCCCCCCTCGAGTATGTACTATATACGGTGCTGTGTAGACGCGAGTATATTATAATATATACTTTATACCAGCCGATTGTCCCGCGCGCGCGGCCGCGATTTTCATTTTGCGCACTTTTGCCTGCACAGCGCGACAAACGCCCGGTTGTTCCTGCACTTTCTCGCCGCCCGTGTGTTTTATTACGTGCTATCTGAATGACCCGATTCTTTTCCTTTTTTTTTTAATTTCTAGTCTTTATAGTTCTAGTGAACGCTGCTCTTGTGTTTGCCATTGCCTCTTTCAACGAGCGTATAGTCTGGCCTTGCTGTTTGACATGTTTTTTCCAAAGCGCGCTGAATCGACGACTCGACTTCCTCTCCGTGCTACAGTTGAGAGTCAATATTTTAATTTGTTTCTTTTGCTTCGATCTCATATTCTCTAAGATACAGTTGTCGTAAATTTTTCACTCTTCCGGTGTAGTAGTTGCAAAAAAAAGAAAAGAGTCTACGGATTATTTTCTTCGATCTGGTAACTATGGATGGATAAATATTGGTTACTACGATGTGACGGTCACAAATAGTTTATTGTAATAAATAAGGACACGTATATATAGTAATGTGTATGGGTACTTATACAGTCGAGACAACGTTAACAGTTGTACATGTCAGATTGAAATATCTCTCGAGCTCTGAAGGATACTTAAGATGCACTCTGTGATTTTCGACTTTCAAAATCTCTCAAGAGCTGTAGTTTCTTCAAGAAAGAACTCATATTACTTCACACCCGACCGTTAAGTAACGCACGAGCGTATCAATCATATAATATATACAATGTAACAGATACATTTAGCTAACAAATAACTACGGATTGAAAACTGTTTGTTATATTAATAAGGGTGCTCCTGTGCAAAGCTGACGATTATTTTACGAAAACGCTGAACGATCGAACGCGACGCCACGCGTACATTGTTACAAAAGGGAAACATCAACACGGGCGAGTATAACCTCGCAACAACAATACAACACGTATAGGAAGTTTTAATGAAAAGTCCCACATTTAATCGTACATTGGCACTTGAAAGAACAATTACGTGTGAGAAAAACGCCACAATGGCAAACGCGATCGCTCATTCCGGGGAAAAATCCTAACGAGCCGTACATAGCGATTCTTTCTCGTCGCTTACGGAATTGATGAAATCGTTCCTAGCGCACATTATCGTCGACGACTCGAGGTGCAAAAAATTTCGACGCTTCTCGCGTGTACAATTTAGCTATCGCGTCATATTTATCAACGGAGAGGAAAAGTCACTTTCGTAAAATAATTATCGCAACGGAAAAAAAAAAAAAAAATGACCAGGTGCACGAGTAAACGAAACAGTCTTCAATCAGAGCACCCAACAGAATTTTCACAGAAAAATATCGGGACCAAAACAGATCGGCAGTGTCGTCGAACTATTGTTCATCAGTCAAGTCTTTCGAGAGTCTATGAAGAAGCGATGCGAAATAATAACTCTATGCTTACGTAAACGAAACGATGGTCCGCCGCGCTGTTTTGGTGATTTTTTTTTTTTTTTTTTTTCTTTTTCTTTTCGAAACGATACGAACGAGTCAAGAATGCAAATATAACAACGACAAACGTAATAGTCTTGCAATAAGCTCCGATCCGGGCGAGTTTTTATAAATAATTTTTCTCTAATTTCCGAACAACTCAGCTATACATGTATACGACGCATCGATAAAAAAACGAAGCCGAATTTCAGATTCAACGACAATAGTTATAATAATAATAATAATAATAATAATAATAATAATAATAATAATAACACTAACACTAGACAAACAATAACTCAACCAGAGATCGCAAAACGATTGCAGCTTCCTGTTCCTGT